>CM041782.1:270457991-270692293 GCA_023374045.1 Limonium bicolor | reverse complement strand
CGTTTCTCACCAGGGTAAGGAAACTCTCAGGTATACTAGGTATAGATACGTCACCTACCATCCTCACCTCTCGATAAACCCTAGTTTGTGGATCCCAATCTTTTCCTAAGCACATCATGTGCAGTTTCATTCTAGAACCACTATTAAATACAGGGGTATAAAAACCTCCTATGCCCTTACCCAAAGCTCTGCACTCATTCACTATGGTGATTTGCTCATCTAGGGTTAGGAACTCTCTGAGAAGTATCATGCCCGGTCTGACTACATGACACGACTCACTAGGGTACTCCCGTCTTTCTTCCACGGTTCTAGGTGATCTCTGTCTTGTAAGTGTGGGGTAGCAGATATCGAAGTCTCCTAAGAGGTAAAAGGTTTCCTAGGTAAGTTGTTTATCTAAAGCGGTAACTTAAACACACATTCATGCTAAGATAAAGCGTTTAACACTTAGTCATGCTTTCATACAATGGTTAAGGTTTCAAATGCTAACCTTCACCGCGCTGGGTACTAGTGCCAGCGTCTGAAGCTCCCGCTGCATTCAGCATACGGTTGCCGGGCGGGTTCCTCTGGCCTTGGTTCTGCTGCTGCGGCTGCTGCTGCTGCTGCCCTCTCTGGGCTTGGGGGCCGGCCCCCTTTGGCCACCTCGGGCTCCACCTCCTCCAGTAGGTGCGCCCTGAGTCCCCTTCGGTGGGCGGTACGCTCGCTATCTGGATATTAAAGCACTCGAACGACCTGTGGCCCTTCTTTCCACAGTGGTGGCAGTCCACCGCTTGCCGGTTCAGTCGACACCCGGGTGGTCTTTACCACAGCACTTGCAGTGAAAGTGGCGGGGTGCAGAACCTATTATCATGTCACACTCAGGTTAGTACAAGGATGGTAATGGGTAGTGTAATACTCAATTTATTCATAAGGTTAGATCGCTTACCCTTAGGGGTACAGATCTAAGAGGCTGCCATCGTAGGTAGGCCCGGTCAGCAACGGGACCTTGTCTTTACCCTTTTGGCTGGCCTGCTCCTTCTTCTTCTCCTCCAGGAGAACTTCTTCTTCCTGTGATCGTCAAAGTGTCAGGAATAGCAGGTATAAAAGCAGGCAGTAAGTAAGTAATTTAAATGGATTAAATAACTTAAGGTGGTTCTTACTTCCAACCCTTACTGCCTCCGCCTCCAGCCTCAGTCTCTGCCTCTTTCTCTGGGGCCTTACGCTTCTGCCCCTGGCCGTCCTCCCGGCTGTTCACCATCATCTCAGTCCGAGAAGCGGCGTCATAACACTCCTGCAATGTATCAATGAGTTCCCCGAACTGGTAATGAATCAACTAAGTTACAAGGTACAAACTGTCAATTAGTTTTACCTGAACCGTAGGGTACAAGGTAGCACCCATGGCGGCCTTAATAGCATATCTCAACCCGCCTCTAAACTTCTCTACTTTCACAGCATCAGAATAAACAACTCCTGGGACGAAGTCCAAGAGCCCAATAAACAAGGCGTAGTACTGATCTACTGTCATATTACCCTGCCTCAGGGCCTCAAACTCCTCCCTCTTCCTCTGCTTCAGATGAGCAGGATAATACTTCTCTCTCAATAATTCCACGAAACCAGTCCACCCAAAACCCTCTATAGCAAGATAATGTGCCTTCACGGACCTCCACCACGTGCTGGCAGCGTCCTTCAGGTGAAAGGCTGCTATATCAACTCGGTGCTCAGCAGGCACATGTATGGCATCAAACGCCTTCTCGTGCTCAACAATGTATCTCTCGAGGACAGTGGGGTCAGCAACTCCATCATAGGTGGGTACTCGCGTATCAGCTACGCTCTTCAGCCAATTCGGCTCTCTAGGTGCGGGTATGGGTGGGACTACCGGTGGTGCAGGTGGTGCCCTATATGGATACCTCCCAACTGGGCTAGCTGAGCGAAGACGGCAGCTACCGTCTCAGCCACGCCCACGGGTGGGGCCTCCGGAGGTCCTCCTCCAGGCCCTCCGCCTCTTCCACCACCTCCTCTGCCTCTGCCAGCTGATCGTCTTCCGGAAGACATCTGAAGAATTCAGAATCAAGGTCAGCTCTTGGTATAAATACTGTACTTTCCCTACCATAACTTAACTCAATCATTCACAACTATCTCTTGGTACGGTGTGTAAATAACCTAGGCTCACGGTACTTAAACTACTACTCTTGTAATCAGAGCGGTACTCCGCTCTGATACCACTTTTGTAACACCCCTACTAATTCGGCTCCTAATATTCCTATAAATGTCGCACAATATAAATAACTCGCAGCGGTAAATAAAAGACTGTCGCCCTAATGGTGTCACTGTTATCACTCGCCCATACGGGTGATAACGATTACCTGATAATCAACTTGCGAAACGTATTCCCGCAGTGACCACAAGAGATAGATAGCAGTACTTAAACAATTTAAACAAATCTAACAACAAACAATTATTACAGACCGTGAGCATCTAAACCAAATACACCTCGGTCAAACAACCCGAGTCCAAAACAACCTGAGTATCACACCGTACCAAGTCTAAGCCAACCGTACTATCACAATGGTCACCTCGCTGTGACCCACCAGCTAATCACCTGAAATAAAGATGGTTTGTGGTATGGAATCAGCCCCTGCTGAGTATGTTATCACATGCCCCGTCATGCCCCCAAAAACCCCTTAATTATTTGGTCGAGAGCATGAGGTTCATTACATGCAATACCGTTTTAATATTTTATAAACTGTAAAACAATTAACAGTAACATCCATACAATAACACAACCATCAACACATATAACATGACCGCAAGTATAACCAATGAACAACCAAGCGAAACAACGAGAATGATAAACAAGTATTAATTCTCGTCCATGGTATAGAAACCATTATCGTTCGCCACTGTATAATTCTCGACTGTATTATTTGTTCAGTTATACCTGGTGACAATGTCTCATTAAAACGACACGTCTCTAGTTACCCATATATTATGGCGGGTCACCCACGGCAGTAGCCACTCCAACGGTAGAGTCTCCGACCAACGAGCCATTCTAGCTCACGGGAAATTTTCTTGATACTTACGGACCCGTACGCGGACATCCTGGTATCGTTTTTGTGATCACAGCGCGCACCAAGAGCCACATCCTCTTGGCTTTCCTTTCCTTCCTTATTTAATTATACCATCGCATCGCATTACCATTTTTATTTTCCTAACACAGCAGACTAAGGTCATTAGTCCAATCCGGAGTCTGTAAACTCGGGATCCAGTGTTAGATACGAGAGCGGCGTATAGAAAGGCCAATGCTCCGTATAAAAGTCTCGGATAATATATATATGTTATTATCCTAGTGCTACAACGTTTTTCTGACGATCCTTATATTTCATATAAGATAGCACCATAGCCGCTAGTTCGTTTTATATATATTGGTTCATATATACGAACCGGTACTGTTAACTCAACAACAGTAATAATGAGCAGCTATAAATATACAGTTCATGCATATTTAATTAAACATTCAGACAAACAATCTTATCACAGATCACACAAGTCTGAACTGAGGAAGCCCTCAGAGACAATCGGAGACACATAACAACATACCGTTCACCCTGATGTATTACGGTGGAGTATGAATCAGCAAGATCCTATGCTCCTTGTGTAGTCTCTAACAGTCTAAACAATACATAATGCTACTGATTAGCACACCGTATAACAACACAATCCTACGGTACCCCGTACCGTCACTAATAACTCCCGGTTAACCCCCCGTTATTAACTGTCAATGTTTGTCGGGCTTTCGGTTTAACTCGAGATTGGAAAAGTGTTGCATTACATGCTTAGTCTTATCTTGTATATTAATAGACTTACTGTTGGACTTTATTATCGCATGTAAACTAATGTATATTTGGAAATCGTATAGTTTGTTCCTTTATTGCATGTATGGTTCATTGTCATGCACTATACTCCTCACCTTAGTATTTATTTTTCTAAGGTTTGTCTCTTTTCTTTTCTCTCTTTTTTTTTATTCAATGTGGTATAATTCATTTGTAAACTATACTTTTAATTATTTAAAATCCTTATTATTCCATGTATACTTCTAACATTAGGATTTCGATATCCAATGTTTATAATTCTTTTCTTCTTATCTATTATCATTTTAATTATGATAATTTATAATTATTGAACCAAATCATATTTTCTACACCATTACATATATTTATTTATATATGTGTATTATGGAACTATTTATTATATGGTAAGTCTTATAATCTATATTCATTCTTTTTAATGAATACCTCTTATATTATAAATGTTATAATTCTTATAACATTAAAAACCATATTATAAATTCCATTTAAAAATGTTATTATTTTCGAACAGCACCTATGCCCTTAAATATTTACAAAACCCACCACTTAATTAATGTAATGTTACATTATTGTTATATAACATCTCTTATGACATTTAAGCCATTTAAAACAATTATAACCTATAGTCATATTTTGTTTATAAAATACCAAATGGCCCTTAATATTTTCGGCTTTTTACTTATAACCACTAAACTTCTATAAAACCACAATTCACTCTCAATCTCTAACACATAGTTTTCTAATTCCATTAAAACTATATATTATACACATTTCTTAATAAAACTTTATATATAACTCCAAAAATTACCAAACTATACCAAAAGGTTATAAACATTATTCTTACCCTTATTTTCCCTCTAAATCTCGGTTTCTATATATTTGTTACCTATTTGTAACAATGTTATAAAATACCATATATTATACTTATATAATTCATATGAACTCCAAATTTAACCAAATAAACTTCTAAAAATTTCTAATAACTTAAGGACTTTACTAAACTCTATTGCACCCTTAAGTTTCGGTAATTACATTACTACCCCAAGTCTTATAAATCTTTACAATTTAATAAGTATCTTATATAAGGTAGTATTTAATTTCTTAAATTTTCTAAACTTGGTCAAAGTCTCCTATATAGTCAACTTTGACTTCTAATACCAAATGGGAACCAATTTTTGGTAATTACAAATAATAACCTATACTTTTCTATTTTTACAATTTTGACCCAAAACTTTATAAAATGTTATAATTTTTATTAAATTCATTTAAAAACCCTAAATGTTCTAAATTAAGCCCACGGCTTCCTAAATTCCTAATAATTACGAATTGGCCCCAATTTTAATTATAAGCATAAAAAAACTAAATAAGCTTATAAACTTAAATTAAAATGGCCTAATGACATGGCCTTATTACAACCTTGAACTTGCAAAATAAATTACACAATAAATGTCTCAAAATATAGCATATGTATTCGGCCTCACTTAGATTTAATTATTTTTCCAATAATGTCATAATTTGACCATTATGTTAATTAAATCTCCTAAATGACTAGCTTAATTTATCTTAGCCATTTTTTTCCATTTTTAGGTCAATATGACCTATATATATTTTCACTCTCGGCCATATATATATATATATATATATGCTAAAAATACAAAAATCATAAGTTTAAGGTGTTTATACCTTGATTATGCCTTGTATGCTCTCGGCCACTTGTAGAAAAAATCACCACATGATTTAGACATGTTTAATACACAACAACAAGATATGGTTACACTCCAAGCTTGAGCTTAACCATAAGGAATAATTAATGTAAGATTTAAGGCAAAAATCACCTTAAAAATGCAAGGAGTGTTCAAGGTGGTTTCGATCTGAACCAAACACACCACAAGGTGTTAGATCCACCATATTGACATAGGAAATAGTTAGATCTCGAAATGTTACCTTGTTATTAGGTTTTACCTTGGAAAAATGCCTTAAAAGAGAGTATTTCTCTTGGATCTTGGTCACCCTTGCTCCAAATGGCTAACCAACAGATTCCACATGAAAAGGAAAATAAGATGAGGCTATGACCAAAGTTTCACAGCCAAACTCGAAGGGAATCAAAAGTTATGAGCTTAAAGCACATTTTTACCTTAAATTGTAGATTTGAACAACCTTGGTCCCTCTACTGGTCTCAACCGAGTTTAGCTCTTGTTCTAACCTTAGGATACTGAGAATAAGCCATAGGAATTGATGAGCCACGAAATTTAGGTGTTGGTAGTGAAGAGATGAAGAAAAAGGGCTAAAAATGACATTAAAACACTTACCTTAAGGACTTAGGAGCTAGGTTTGCCTTCCATGCTCAAGAACAGACCTTGAGAGCTTCAAAGGAAGGGAGGAGCTCGGTTGGGCAGAAGGAAATCGGACAAGGAGGAAGGAAAGAATGGGTAAGATTTGAAATAATTGAAAAAGTAACTTAATTTTCAAAAAGTAAAGTATTAGGTAGGAATTATTGTCAATCAAGGACTTATGCTGCCTCCTCACTTATTGCCAGCCGATTTTTATGGGGCTAAATGGGTCATTTACTGCCCATTGACCAAACTTGGTCATTTTGACTCATGCGGGCCCCACTTCAGGGTTTTATTAATATTTTAATATTAAATTTGTAAAAATTTGTAAAATTTGGAATTAAATTCCTAATATGATATAATATGATTAAATATCATATTTAAGGATAATTATAATTTTTAAGCCCTTTAAAAATCAATTTAAGAGGCAATCTCACAAAAACGTGCTTTAAGGTGTTTTAGTGCACGTTTTGTGTCACAGGGTGTTCCTGAGCTTAGTTCTCCTTGAGAACGGTTTTGTTGTGTTCCTTACTTCATTATAATACTTAGGAATCCACTTTGGATCCTATTTGAGGTCATACAATCTTTGTAGTGCTCCACAGCACATTTTTTTGGCTTTACCGATCTTAAGGTGTGTTTTGCCTTGTTGAGATCTTTTAGGTTGTTCCCCAATAATATTTAGGTGATTATTAATCCTTTAGATCATTAATAGATCATTTAATTAATTTTTAAAGGTTAGGGGTATTTCAGATAGTCTTGGGAGTGTGAACGGTACTCTAGGTTCAGGGAGTTGTTTCACTAGCTAGGTTCTGCATATTCTACTGCTTAAGTGGAGACTTGGATCGGCTTGTAATTCTCAATTATCTATTCTGTATTAAGTCTTTAATTCCAGATAGCTCATCTAGTCAGGGCATGTAGTTCTAGTCTAGACCTAGCAAGTATACCTAGATGGCTTTAATGCACAGAATTACTAGTCTGGTTGGTTCAATCCGGACTAAAGCTCCTAGTGACTAATGTAATCTATCCGATTGCAATTATCACAGGTAACAGGTTAATAGGACCATCAATGCTAATCACCTATCTGATCATAACATGATTCGAGGGCTTATAATATCTTAGCAACGTTTATTAAAAGCACTTAAAAGCATTAACCTGAACAATCCAAATTGTCTCAAATAAGTAGTAACATAATGCAGAGTTTAGCTAATTACAACATCCCTTCCCCTAGAGTATATCCTCTTAGCTAGACATAGCAATTATAATCATAAATGAGAGAGTTAGAAGAAATCATCTGTTATGAAGATCTTCTTGCTCGCTCCGTCCTTTGTCCTTGCGCTATGCTGGCTTGAAGGTTGGTCTTGGTGATAATGGAGTGAATTGGGTGAAATGGGGTGAAAATGGAAGTTTTAGTGAGTTTTGTGAGGTGTCCGGCTGAATAGGGTCGGACAGAGAGGCGGACGTGAGATGTCCGGATCTGTCTGGGTCGGACGCGATCCGAACGTGGGTGGAATGAGCTTGTCCGGATCCGGACAAGGGCCGGAAAAGGCTAAATCTGGTGAATGGATGCGGAGTGTGTGCGTGGTGAAAGCGAGTGATTACGGGGGAATTTTAGCGAGGATGAAGATGAACTGGGCTGAGATGTGCAGAGTATGGAGAGGTTTTATGAATGGAGATGGATGTATGTGGGTGAACGATGCAGTTTTGTGGAGAAGGCTGATGAATGGAGATGGAGTAGTAGAGAGGAGAGGACTGTGAAGTCAGGTACGATTTGGAATGAGGGTAGAAGGGGGTTTATATAGGATTAGAGATTCAGACATGGATTAGTGGTGATTTTGACGTTTGTGTGAGTGGACACTCTGATTGAGGATGGGAATGAATTAATCAATGTTCAGTGCGCCGCTCCCCTGTCTTCTTATTGCGCCGTCTGATAATTAGCCGAAAGGCTAATTATCAGTGCGTGCCTTTTATTTTTCAATTCTGTGTGACGTCCGATCGTGTCCGGATCCGGACGTGACACAGAGTTTTAGATCTGAAACGCGAACTCTCGGATCTGGAATTTTAGTCATGTCCGGCTTGCGTCCGGCCCAATCAGATCCGGACAGGAGATGTCCGGCTTGTGTCCGGCCAAACTGATCCGGACAAGACCAATTTTTTGTCTCTTCTCCTGATTTGTTCCCCGTTTGTTGTGTTGTAATCCTTATGATTATATATCTTTATTTCCTGGGTTTTTCCTGCATTTAACATATATAACACATCAGTTCTTATCAAAGCATCAATCTTTAGGAAAACACATAATAAGTGGGAAACATTGCCTGAATTGTTACAATTATAAGGTATTTAAACCCTAAAAAGCCTATTGTTTCACACTTATCAACTTCCTCACCTTAAGCTTTTGCTTGTCCTCAAGCAAAATAGGAATAAGAATATCTCTAAACCTTCAAATAATCTCAAATCTGAAACAAGTGCAGGGCGAAATCAAACCAAGTGATAATGAAAGAATAATCTCGCTCTCTGAGGTAGGTTTTCACAAACAGTCAAGCAGGAACAATTTTTGTAAAAGCATAGAGAAACTAGATTGTAGAAAACAAGTTAACTTAGCTTGGGACTTTCCACCATTTTCATTCCTCTAACCTTTGGATGACAAGGGGTGAAGTAATGCCTTATTCCGCAATACCTTTCAACACCACGTACTCGTGATCAAAAACAAAATTAATGCAATGAATTTTTTCTTCACATGCAAAGAATATTCTTCTCAAGAATTATATACAAAACAAACGAAATATTGTGAATTGCAGAGTTTATTCCGTAACCCAGACTTTTCTCCCTATCCATGTAACGGTGTTGGGCCAACTATCCCAGATCACGAGACCTTAGGTAGATAGGTGATAAGGCACCCTTAAGACTTAATAACCGGATAGACGAGGCCTGCTATTGTTAGGAAAAAAATTTTGATCAGTGGAGTACCTTGCCTTACCCTTTTCATTCCAAAACATTCACTTCATTTCCAAAATCCCAAGCTAAATAATCTGGTTTCCACAATTAGTCAATCTACCAGATTTTTAGTGAAAAGAGAGTATTTTTAAATAAAACTATTTTTATACAAACCTCATCAACAAAAAGATTCTGACGGTTTTCACCTTGATTTAACACTCGATGTGCACAGGTATTAGAGAAGCAAAAACAAGTGTGCATTAAAGAACAGTTACAAGTTTTTCAGGGAAAGATCTCTCCTTCCTCACACTTAAGATGAGCAATGCCCTCATTGATCAAAGAAAAAACCGAGAAAAAGCTTTCAAAACATGCTATACTCTATAGATGCATATGTAATAACCCTCAACGCAACAAATGTGGAACATCAAATAGTGAAATTATGAACGAGACTCCCCTGGTGTTATGGGTTGAGGAAGTGTTCTTCCTCACACTTGAAGTTTGGCAGGGGTCGAGATTCCTTATGAGTCACAGACAATATGTTGTGTGCAGATTAAGAGTTGCTAATTTTCACTGGCAAGTACAACCACAGAATAAAGTGCATTAACTCGAACTATAGAGAATATTTGAATCGAATGAATCATATTTAGAGAAAGAATACTCCCCATAGTTTAAGCTTAGCAGACATTTGCAAGTAGTGTGGTTCCATTCCTGTACTTATAGCCATTTGTTTCGCAGTAGAGATGACATGTAAAAGTAATCATTTTAGAACGCTGCACTGCTCAGAGAAACAATAAATTTAGCAATTTAGAATTTAAACATGCATATATCTAATACCATTCACCTGCATTCCCTGTTCTACCGTTAGTTTGAACAAAAGTAAAATAAGTCAAAGAAAAAGAAAAGAAAAACAAACCAACAAAAGAAAAGAAAGCAGTAAAAATAGAATGGCTATCACTGAGGCGGTGGGGTGTGTGGTATGGCGGTGGCTCTCGCTCCCAACTGGGCAATGAGCATCTGCATGAGCTGGCTGTTCTGGGCCTGCTGAGTGGATGCATCTGCCATGTACCTAGCAGCCTCTCTGTGTAAAGCATCACTGCGCTCTAACGCTCAGCGATGGAGATCTGCTCTGCCTGGAGGTGCCCTGTGTCTGGCGGATCTCATCTATATGTCCCTCCATGCGCACCTGGCGCTGCTGGACCTCCCCACCTGCTGCTGTACAGAACCGAACTGCTGCTCCATACCCCCGAATCTCTGCTCCATCCTCTGCTGCTGCTGGAGGATAGAGTCCATCATGGCCTGTATCTCTGGGGGGACGCTCATCACAGGGGCTGTGGGGGGGCGCCATGGTAGCAGTGGCCGGTGTGGAGCTGGAGCTCGCTGATGTACCCGTAGATCCTAAGCCCGAGCTGCCCCACCCAGCTCCTCGTCAAGGCGCATGAAACCCCATCTCCTGAAGGTCGTAAGGCCGATGGGTGTCTCACCCTCCCTCACCGCCATGTCAGTGAAGATCTCCTCAGGGAGGGCAGAGGCGAGAAGGTGCTGGATGAAGATAGGGAAGACAGGTGTGATCTTCTTCTTCTTCGTCCACATATGTCACCACCTTATGCAGCTGTCTGAACATGACGTAGGGTAGCGAGAGCTGCTGGGCTGCCGGATGTGGTGAGGCTATGAGGTAGTCCAGGAGGACACAATCCTCGTCAGAAGCATCATTCCCAGCCTGAGGCCGGATCTGATGACTGAGGATTCTGCTAGGGTCCTCTGCTGAAGGGATGGAGAATGGCATATGGTAATACAGTCTTGTTCTCCTCACCCGTCGGCGAGTAGTACTCCCGACCTCGTAACCACCTAGACTTACTCTGCCTAAGTGCATCCTCCGAAAAATCTACATGCCTATCATGGTCGTCTGGGAGAATAATAATCAGAAAAGGTCTCAGGGTTACCTCTACCTCGTACCCGCGTACGTATGAAGTGATGTGTGTGTCGTGTCTGACGCCACAGCATTGGCGTAAAACTCACGTACCAGGTCGGTGAGAAGACTCCACGCCCATGCGTAAATGCTGGCGGCTCCTATACCCTCGAATAAGGCTGGTAGTCCGGCTGCAGCTGATGCCTCATCAGTGATGCGCCTCTCGATGACGAAGGCGCTCCACCCGATCGTACCAAGCCCGAGTGGCCTGATCGAATCCATCCTCTCGTAGTGGTGGCCGGGCCGGCTCTGACTCGTCAGGGCGTGGGTTCCTCGAAGAGGAACCTCTGCGTGGACCACCTCTAGTGCGAGCCATCTATCAGATAAACACAAGTAATAAGTAAACAGAACTACAGGCAAATCAAAACTCGAAACCAATCGAGCAGCATGTTCTATTTGAACATATCATTACACACAGTTTATTTGCAGAACAAGGCTTTTAGAATAGCCAATCATTGCACATTAACATTAAACAGGACAAGACCTCCCAGGGATAAACACACAAAAATTTGCAGATTTAAACATGTCCGGACCTACGTCCGGGTCACCTTAGCCGGACGCAGTCCGGACGCGCTCATAAACCCTCAAAAATTCGCCGCGCTTTGCAGTTCGAATACGCACACTAATTCAAGCCTAAAATCACCCAAATGACACAGCAAAATCTCAGTTCGGCACTAATTTACAGTTTTGGCAGAAAATCACAACCGATCGACCACCATTTGATAAAATTCGAAACGAAATTATATAATGAAGTTAGAACCTGATTCGATTAGTTTCTTGGTTTTGGGGTTTCGAAGGTTTGGAGAAGGGATGAAATGCAGGCGACGGTGGAGGTTGGGTCTGGGCGGTGCTGCTAGTGGCTTCGGAGTGGTGTATCTGGGCGGCGCCGGTGAGGACGCAAGGGAAGGGACTGATTGTTGGTGGTGGATTTCTGGTGGCGTTAATGGAGGAAAGGTAGGGATTTTTCTGATTTTGTGTTTTTGGGGTGTCGGGTTCGTGGGCGCATGGAGAAGATGGGAGAAGGAAAAAAAAAAGAAAAAAAAACGCGCGTTTTAGTCTGTCCGGGTTGAGTCCGGATCCGGACAGGGGTTTTCTCGTGACCGGATTTGTGTCCGGCTAAGTTGAGCCGGACACGTTAAAACTTTCTTTTTTTTTATAAATTAAATTAAAAACACTATCTAAAACCTCATCATAAATTAAATTACCACAAAGAAAAAAACAAAACACACAATGCAGAAATTAAATAGCAAGAGTGTTTAAGGACTCCCTGATCCTTGATGAACATTGCCATGATTCTTCCTCACACTTGAGTTCAGTTTAGCATTAGAGTGAATACCTGAAAGATTAAATCTGCAAAACCAGAAGAACTCAAGTGGAACCAGATAAAACCATTAGTTATAAAGTAAGAGCCATGGCTCTTTCGATTTGCACAATTAAACTCTGCTAAATAAGAACAAAAGAGGAAATAATTAACTAAACCAAGAAGAGATACAAACCGGTGGGTTGCCTCCCACCAAGCTGCCCGGAGTTAAAGTCTCTGGCTAGACTTTTCAGATAAGGTCAAGAGGGCCGCCATAGCAGCTAGCAATAGTTTCTTCAGTTTGAAGTACCATTGCTGGCGCGGCTTTTTGGATGCTTTGGGAGGTGGTGCTGCAATACAGATAGAAGAGATAGAATTTATGGAATTGGAGCTTTCAATCAAGGATATACCTGGTGCTGGAGGCTGAGAAAAGGTATCGCCTAGGTACTTCTTCAATCGAGCACCATTTACTTTGAATACTTCTCCTGTCTTATTCTCTAGCTCATAAGCACCATAAGTAGTGATCCCCACAACTTTGAATGGACCTGCCCAATGTGATTTCAACTTACCAGGAAAGAGGCGCAGCCTGGAATTATAGAGCAACACTAGATCCCCTACTTTGAATTCTCTCTTATGGATCATCTGATCATGGATTCTCTTTGTGCGCTCCTTATAAATTCTGGAACTGTCATAGGCTTGCTCTCTGAGTTCCTCAAGTTCAGATAGTTGAAATTTTCTTTTCTCTCCAGCAGTGTGCATATCAAAATTCAGGGCTTTCAATGCCCAGTAAGCTTTGTGCTCTAATTCGACTGGAAGATGGCAAGCTTTTCCATACACAAGTTTAAAAGGAGACATACCTATAGGAGTCTTGAAAGCAGTCCGGTATGCCCACAAAGCATCATCTAGTTTAACTGACCAATCTTTCCTTGATGCATTTACCGTCTTCTGTAGGATCCATTTCAGCTCACGATTAGTCACTTCTGCAGACCATTAGTTTGGGGGTGGTAAGGTAGTGCCACCTTGTGAGTCACCCCATATTACTCATTAGGGAGTCGAATGCTCGGTTGCAGAAGTGGGAGCCACCATCACTGATAATTGCCCTGGGCACCCCGAATCTGGTGAATATGTGTTTCTTCAGGAATTTCACCACTGTTTTGGAATCAGCATTGTGGCATGGAATAGCTTCTACCCACTTGGAGACATAATCCACAGCTACTAGGATGTACTGGTTTCCATGAGATGAAGGAAAAGGACCCGTGAAATCAATGCCCCAAACATCAAAAAGTTCTACCTCAAGAATACCTTTCTGAGGCATCTCATGCTTTCTGGAGATGTTTCCCATCCTCTGACACGGGTCACAGTGGGAACAGAAATGGTGGACATCTTTATGTAGAGTAGGCCAATAAAATCCACACTCCAATATCTTTGCAGCTGTTCTTGTATAACCATGATGGCCACCTGCCTCTTTAGCATGACAGAATTCGATGACACTCTGGATCTCCTTATCTGGAAGACATCGCCTCATCAAGCCATCAGCACAGATCCTAAACAGATATGGATCCTCCCAGATATAATGGCGGGTTTCTGACAAGAATTTCTTCCTCTGATTATAGCTGTAGTCATGAGGAATTAAACCAGTAGCAAGATAGTTAACTAAATCAGCATACCATGGTTCATCTACTTTCCAATTTTGAACACCGTCTCATCAGGGAAGAATTCGTTGATCGGGATTCCATCATCAGGGATATCAAGTCTAGATAGGTGATCAGCAACTCCATTCAGCTTCCCCTTTTTATCCACAACTTCTAAATTAATTCTTGGAGAAGTAGGATCCACCTCAGAAGTCTTGGTTTCGATTCATTCTTCTGAAAAATACTTGAGGGCTGAATGATCTGTGTGGACTATCACCTTGCTTCCAAGCAGATATGGTCGAAACTTGTCCAGAGCAAACACCACAGCTAGCAACTCCTTCTCTGTAGTAGTATAATTTTTCTGTGCATCAATTAAGGTCTTGCTAGCATAAGTGATTACCCTCAGCATCTTATCTTTCTTCTGACATAGTGCGGCGCCAACAGCATAGTCACTCGCATCCGTCATGATCTCAAATGGTTCAGACCAATCCGGTGGGACCACAATTGGTGCTGAACAGAGCTTCTCTTTGATAGTCTGAAATGCTGTCAAGCACTCCTCTGTAACTGAAATTGATGTCCTTCTGAAGCAAGTCTGACAGGGGTTTAGCAATTTTTGAAAGTCCTGTATAAACCTCCTGTAAAACCCTGCATGACCAAGAAAGATCTTACATCTTTAACTGAATTTGGTGGGGGCAGTTTTTCTATTACCTCTATCTTGGCCTTGTCCACCTGGAGGCCTTCTTTGACACCTTATGCCCAAGCACAATTCCTTCTTGTACCATGAAGTGGCACTTCTCCCAATTCAGCACAAGGTTCGTGTCCTCACAGCGAGCCAAATCTGGTCTAATTGCTCCAGACAAACATCAAGCTTTGTCCATAGACAGAGAAGTCGTCCATGAACACTTCAATACTTTTCTCAATAAATTCATTAAAAATAGCCATCATACATCTCTGAAATGTGGCTGGAGCATTGCAGAGACCAAAGGGCATCCTCCTGTAAGCAAAAGTACCATAAGGACAGGTGAAGGTAGTCTTCTCCTGATCTTCTGCGCAATGGGAATCTGGAAATAACCGCTGTACCCATCAAGGAAGCAGTAGAACTCTTTCCCTGCTAACCGCTCCAACATTTGATCAATAAATGGTAGTGGGAAATGGTCCTTCCTTGTGGCCTCATTCAAGCGCCGGTAATCGATGCACATCCTCCAACCTGTGGTTTGCCTCTGGGGTACCAATTCACCTTTCTCATTTGGCACTGCAACTATCCCCCCTTTCTTTGGAACAACCTGGACTGGAGATACCCACTGGCTGTCAGAAATAGGGTAGATAATACCTGCATCAAGAAGCTTTAGTACCTCGGCCTTGACCACCTCCTTTAGATTTGGATTCAACCTTCTCTGAGGCTGTCTCACTGCCTTGTAATTCTCCTCCATATGAATCCGGTGTGTGCAGAAACCCGGATTAATCCCCTTGATGTCAGCAACTGTCCATCCCATGGCACTCTTATGTTTCTTTAGCACCTCCAGGAGTCTAGATTCCTGCAAAATAGACAAAGATGCAGAGATAATAACAGGCAGGGTGTTACCCTCTGCCAAGAAAACATATTTAAGATGGGAAGGGAGAGATTTAAGTTCCAAGGTAGGAGGCTTCTCTATTGAAGGTATGGGTCTTTGGATGGATCGTTCCAACTTTTCCACAGGAGGAGAGGAGGAACGAAAGTATGATTTCCCGTGATTCAGCTGCTGGACGACCGAGGCCATCTCAAAACTGTCTTTGTCATCCTCAATGGATCGACTTATTACCTGTTCTAAAGTATCAGAAAACTTAAACAAAGAATTAAAAGAATCAGTACTCCTATAGGTGTAGTCATCATCAAGATCATAAGAATTATCAATTAAATCAGCAGAGAAAACAGCTTGAGAAGAAGTGTTTTTCCGCATCATCTTATTTATATCAAAGCTTAATTCTTCATCATGGAATTTCAAGGTAATCTTCCCCTTGTCAACATCAATAACAGTCTTTGCAGTTCTGAGGAAGGGTCTACCTAGAATCAGAGGTACCTCAACATCTTCATCCATGTCAAGGATCACAAAATCAGCGGGGAAGAAAAACTTACCCACACTAACAACTACATTTTCAACCATACCTCTGGGTGTGATCGATGATCTATCAGCCAACTGGAGTCTGAAATGAATGGGAACGAGCTCACCCGCATGAAGCTTTTTAAACATGGTGTATGGCATCAGGTTGATGCTCACTCCTAGATCGTAGAGACCGTATCCGCAATCCATGTCTCCAATTGAACAGGGGATGATGGGCTGACCAGGATCACCACGCTTTGGAGGCAGCATCTGTCGGAGAGCTGCTGAACAAGTTTCGGTCAGCTGGATGGTGTCCTTCTCTTTATATTTCCTCTTATTCGAAATCAGATCCTTTACAAATTTAGCATAATTCGGCATCTGCTTAATCGCATCAATAAGAGGGATATTAATAGTCAGCTTTCTAAAAACATCTAAAAATCTTCCAAATTGCTCATCGAGCTCTCGCTCTTTGAGTCGGTTTGGAAATGGAAGTTCCTTTGCAGATATTTTCCCCTTTTTATTTTTAACAGCAGTAGAAAGAGAGGAAGAAGGAATAGGAGCCTGGGTCTCCTCAGAAACTACCTCAGGAGGGGCGGGATGCCCTGATGGTGCACCGGCGGTGTTAGAAAGAGGCTCGGTCTCTTCATCAGTACGGCTTCCTGCCACTTGGTCTTTTAAATTCCTCCCACTTCTCAGGGTAACTGCTGCTGCTTCAGAATCCTCGCAGTCTTCGTCTGAGACCGACACTGCCTTCAACTGCTCTTTTGGATTGGTTTCTGGTTGGGAAGGCAATGATCCAGAAGGTCTCTGCTGCATGAGGAATTGAGTCAACTGACTCATTGTTCCTTGCATCTCCACCATGGCGTTCTCTAGTTTCTGGTTGATTACCGTTTGCTGTTCTTGAGAAGCCATCAGCTTATCCACCATCTCCTTTAGATTTGCATTGTTTGAGCTCAAAGATGGTTGCTGAGCTTGAGGTTGCTGTGGCCGGAATTGATTATATTGAGGCCTTGAAAAACCGGGTGGTCCCCCCTGATTCGTCCTCTGAGGCTGCATTTGATGTGAATTAAGTGCATTGTTAGGATTTCCATACCTCAGATTTTGGTGCTGATTCTGCACCCAGGGTTGCCTGTTGTTGAACTGGCCTATTACATTGGCCTCCTCGGTTTGCCTCATCTCGGCTACTTTGGGCAGTCCTCATAGTCGTGTGCATCCCCACATTGAGAGCAAAGCTTCGTTTGTAGAGATTTTCTTGGCGGATTGCCTGGTGGTTGGCCCCATGGTGAGCTGTTCGAGCATTTCGCCATGCTTCCCATCGTGGTCCTCATCTGTGCTTGCTCGGAGGCTAGTGTTCCATCATTGGGTCTGGAGCTCTGGAAGAACTCTGACCTATTGAGAATACTCGTCCTCCACTGCTGCTCCATTGACGAAGCTCCTCACAGTAGGACTCCATAGCTGCCATGAACTCCTCCCCACTTTTTGCTAGCAGGTTTCCTCCTAGGGCGGATCTTATCTCGCCTCTGTGTTCGTCTTTAACCCCTGGAAGAATCCCTGAGCTAGTGAAGTGATGTCCTGACCATGGTGAGGGCACTGTCGGAGTAGCTCTTGAATCGGTCCCACGCCTCACAGACTGTCTCATTACCCTTCTGTTGAATGCCATCAGGTCGGCAATCATTTGTCGTGTCCGGGAGATGGGAATGTACTTCTCGTAGAATTTGTCCATCATCTGCTCCCAGGTGGTAATGATGCCTGGCGGTAGTCTGTGGAACCATTTCGAGGCTTCTCCTGAAGCTGTGCTGGAACAGGCTCAATCTGGCGTACTCCTCCAATCCTTGAGATAAACCAAGAGAGTCCAAGTGTACAAGAAAGCGATGTACATGGTCCAATGTATCTGATCTGCACCTGAAAAAGTACCTGCAGGGTGATTTCTAACCGCATTGGATTGGTGAGAAGGTTTTACCTTTTGCCAATCGGCTATAGTTCTGCAGTTAGATTGGGTAGAACCACTGGCCCTCGTCTTGGTGTGGCTGGTGGTCTGTTTATCCTTCCCATTGTGTATGGGTCACTGCACCTCCTCCAATTTGGTCATGATTTGCCGCCATGTTGAAGTCAAGCTGCCTTCTTGCTCTCAAGCTTGGAGGTAGACTCTTTCGATTTCAGGATCGAAGTCTGTATCCGGGGACCAGTTGACGCGTTCTGCGCATCCACTAGGCTTATAATCAGCCCGAGAAAAGGAACAAAATGAGTGAGTTTTAAAGTAATGAAAAATGGCACACAAAATAAATCAAAATATATTACAAAACAAACATTATAAACAGTGTGTTGTGATAAGTAACAAATTAACCAAGGCTAGGGACTAGACAAAAGTCAAGTCCCCGGCAACGGCGCCATTTTGCAAACGATTTATTGGTGTATTAAAACTAAGAAATAATCCTAGAATTCAATAGTTCAATAATCGTCAGGTTGCAAAAATCCCGGTCGAAATAGTATAGTAATTAAAGAAGCGACCGGGTGTCAATCCACGGGACTCGATAGTAAGTCTAGCCTTAGGTATTGGTTAACTCAAAGGGGGTTTTGTTTTGGTTTTGGGTTGCAAATAAATAACAGAAAGTAAATAGCAGATAAAGTAAAGTGATAGTTTTGGGAGTGTGAACGGTACTCTAGGTTCAGGGAGTTGTTTCACTAGCTAGGTTCTGCATATTCTACTGCTTAAGTGGAGACTTGGATCGGCTTGTAATTCTCAATTATCTATTCTGTATTAAGTCTTAATTCCAGATAGCTCATCTAGACAGGGCATGTAGTTCTAGTCTAGACCTAGCAAGTATATCTAGATGGCTTTAATGCACAGAATTACTAGTCTGGTTGGTTCAATCCGGACTAAAGCTCCTAGTGACTAAAGTAATCTATCCGATTGCAATTATCACAGGTAACAGGTTAATAGGACCGTCAATGCTAATCACCTTATCTGATCATAACATGATTCGAGGGCTTATAATAACTTAGCAACGTTTATTAAAAGCACTTAAAAGCATTAACCTGAACAATCCAAATTGTCTCAACAAGCAGCAAATAATGCAGAGTTTAACTAATTACAACATCCCTTCCCCTAGAGTAAATCCTTTAGCTAGACATAGCATTATAATCATAAATGAGAGAGAGTTAGAAGAAATCATCTGTTACGAAGATCTTCTTGCTCGCTCCGTCCTTTGTCCTTGCGCTAGCCTTGAAGGTTGATCTCGGTGATAATGGAGTGGATTGGGTGAAATGGGGCGAAAGTGGAAGTTTTGGTGAGTTTTGTGAGGTGTCCGGCTGATAGGGTCGGACAGTCGGACGTGAGATGTCCGGATCTGTCTGGGTCGGACGCGATCCGGACGTGGGTGGAATGAGCTTGTCCGGATCCGGACAAGGGTCGGACACGGCTAAATCTGTGAATGGATGCGGATGTGTGGTGAGCGAGTGATTACGGGGGAATTTTAGCGAGGATGAAGATGAACTGGGCTGAGATGTGCAGAGTATGGAGAGGTTTTATGAATGGAGATGGATGTATGTGGGTGAACGATGCAGTTTTGTGGAGAAGGCTAATGAATGGAGATGGAGTAGTAGAGAGGAGAGGACTGTGAAGTCAGGTACGATTTGGAATGAGGGTAGAAGGGGGTTTATATAGGATTAGAGATTCAGACATGGATTAGTGGTGATTTTGACGTTTGTGTGAGTGGACACTCTGATTGAGGATGGGAATGAATTAATCAATGTTCAGTGCGCCGCTCCCTGTCTTCTTATTGCGCCGTCTGATAATTATCAGTGCGTGCCTTTTTATTTTTCAATTCTGTGTGACGTCCGGATCGTGTCCGGATCCGGACGTGACACAGAGTTTTAGATCTGAAACGCGAACTCTCAGATCTGGAATTTTAGTCATGTCCGGCTTGCGTCCGGCCCAATCAGATCCGGACAGGAGATGTCCGGCTTTGTGTCCGGCCAAACTGATCCGGACAAGACCAATTTTTTTGTCTCTTCTCCTGATTTGTTCCCCGTTTGTTGTGTTGTAATCCTTATGATGTATAATCTTTATTTCCTGGGTTTTTCCTACATTTAACATATATAACACATCAGTTCTTATCAAAGCATCAATCTTTAGGAAAAACACATAATAAGTGGGAAACATTGCCTGAATTGTTACAAATATAAGGTATTTAAACCCTAAAAAGCCTATATGTTTCACACTTATCAGCTACAGATGCCAACCACCCACGTGGTTGACAGACCTCATTACCAATACTAAGTTACGGTCTGCATGACTGGAAACAGCTCTCACCAAACTCATATACAATATAGGATACAATTCCACATATCGAGTGTCTACAACAAATTGCCAAAACATAAACTGAAAATTACATCTCGGGTACATTAAACATACAGCTACATCCTCAAACGTTATGCCCTGATGGACTACCCCCATGGTAGCCATCCCGCCTACGCTCCGTTATTGTCCGGCATAATACCTGTAAAAATTGGGTTGGGAAGGACTCAACAAACTACGCTGAGTATGAACGTGTGTAGCCCGTATGTTGCCGGGCCACACGACTACTTGGTCGAATATTATTAAGTTCAATTTACATGCTATAATAAAGTAGTAAAACACACCACGATACATCAGGATATCGTACACACTTAAGGTGGAAAAAACTTAGCAACAAGCATCCAAGCATAACATGTTGGCATCATAGCAACATCAAACACGCAACCAAGCACAACAAACTGCTAGCATGGCAAACAACAATTGTGCAAGTCATCAAACACGTGCATACGTATGTTTACCAATGATCCTCACTATGGGTTCGTTCGAGCGTTGTGTGCTTTCATTTCTTTTTTCTTGTTCCCATATTGTATATTTTCTTTCTCTTTCCTTGCACCAGGTCTGAGGGTATGGTTCCAATCCCGCGACCATATCATGTAGGTGCTAATCTTTTCCTTATTTCTTTAGGGTTTATTTGTGAATTCTCTTCTATTTTCCACAAGTTGAAGAACGTCTTCTCCATAGCTATCCTCCATTCCCGGCGTCGTGCGTCGAGGAAGCGGGGTCGTCTCTAGACTTCAGGATGTGTTCCACCAATAGGTATTCTACTTTTCATTATCATTATAAGTTCGACACCATAGTGGGTGTCATTAGAAGTCCTCTTTAGTTTAAGAGGAGTTTTCTTCTTGTATAGTTGTTTCGTTTTGTTTGCGTAGTTCGTCGTGTTTCATCTCAAGTTCCATAAACGAGAAGGGACTAAACTACTGTGTGACGCAAATAACATGCAACAATGGTGCAGCAATCATATAAGCAAGGTAAACAAGCAATCCAATTTCATGCTTTAATCTTATGGTCATTTCCACACAAGGCACACAGCAAACAAGCCGTGTAACACGGCAACATACGAACCACACATGTCCATACCTGATTCGAAAGCACGAGTTGTCTCACACACGGGGTCCCGGTCGGAGTTCACTACGGCCCTAGCGTTAATTAAAAACAACGTGTCAGTTTATGATTTCATGTGACGACCTTTGTGACACTGCCCTCATTTATCTCGTTATTATCGGGTGTTATTTCCTAGATAAATCTTTCTTGAATGTTAAACCTTTATTAGCCCTTAGGGCTTCCCATGTATTAAACTTTATCTTACTCTTAGGGCATTCACACCCTTGTTTTACACGTTAACTAAGTCCTTTTTCCTTAGTTAATGTTTTAGAGCGTTTTAAGCGCTAATTATGTAACAAGTTTATATAAAATAGATATAACTTGTCTAAGGTGTATTCCCTCCTTAGCTAAATAGGTGAGTAATGTTTTAACCCTTGTATAATGATAATATAGACCATAGAATACCCCTAAAGCTCATTTATACCGAAATCCAAAAGTTTCTAGATCTGGAACACAATTCCCATGTAATACCTTATCTAACGTTACTTTTAATGTAGAAATCGGTGTTTAACCTTCTCCACATGTTTCGCTAACCTAGTTATGTTTATTAGCTACTATTTGGGTTCTTTATTAAGTTTGAATCCCACTTATAATACCCTTGTAACACAGTTATACAGAACCTATAATATCAATGAAAACTGAAACCACAATCTAAATACTTCTTCTTGTTTCTTGTTATTCTTTAGTTCAACGGATGTTTCGTTCCTTCCCACGGTATTACCCAACTAGGTATAGGTGTTAAGAATGTTTTTAACTCAAAAACCAATCCAATAAAACACTCACCTAGTTTCTGTACTCAATTATACAGAACAGCCTCCATCTGAAACCTGAAACAGAAATCTGTACAATACCCCTCCATCCCTACTCTTTCTCTGATGTGTTACTTTGATTTCTATTTTCCCCAAGGTGTTTATAACCTTACCTAAGTGTAATAGGGATGTCTTAAACTGAACACCAACTCAAAACAACATTGATAACAATTCTGGAAGTTCATTTTACAGAGAAACAGAAACTGGAAAACTAAAACAGCAACCAGTGTACTCTCTTCTTCTCTTATTTCTTAATCGGTCAAATTGACTTCTAACCCTTCCCCAAGATGCTTATAACTTTCTTAAGTGTATTAGATATGTTCTAGGTTCATTTACCATTCCATGCCCCCTTTTAAGCCCTCTATAATGGAGTTACACAGAGAACAACTTTCAGAATAAAGTATAAAACTGAAACACTACATCCTGCTCTCTTTTCCTTAATTCCTTCTGTCAGCTCACGAATTAGTTTTCTACTTCCTCCCAAATGGTTTACTCTCTTAGGTAGTTATATTAGCAAGGTCATAAGTTCATTTCCAGACCTATACAACCCTCTTATACTCACTGTATTACAGTTATACAGAAGTAGCAAGATTCTGGAAAACTGAAAACCAAAATTGTACATCACCTCTTCATCTTGCTTTTAGTTCATTAATCAGCTTCCAAATCTTCCCAAAGTGTTTACACCCCTAGTTAATTGTATTGGGAAGGATTTTAGCTTAAGAACAATTCAAACCAACACTTATTACACCTCTGGAAGTTCATTATACATAAACACAAATTTTCAGGAAGGAAATTGAGGACACAGTTGTATGTCTCTACTTCAAGCTTTCTTTTAGTTCCTTTATCTGTTTCTAAATCCTCCCAAAGCTTCCACCCAACTAGGTAAGTGTAGTATGGAGGTTTTAAACTCCAAACTAATTCAAAATAATACCGTTATCACTCCTGAAAAGTCATTTTACAGAAACTGCTATACAGCAGGAAACTGAAAAACCAGTTTTTGTATCTCTTCTTTAAGTTTTCCCTTTTTGGTTATTAACCAGTCTTCAATTCCTTCCAAAGCTTTTACCCCACTAGAATAGTGTATTAGGAAGGGTCTGAGCTTAGAAACAATTCTAAATAAGGCTGTCATCACTCCTGAAAGTCCATTTTACAGAAACCCAACACTGCAGAAACTGAAAATGTATAATCCTGTATCTTCTCTTTAACCTTTCTGTTTGGTTATTAACCTGTCTCGTAACTCCTCCCTAAGTATTCATACACTGGATTAAGTGTGTTAGTAACATTTTAGAATCATTAGCAACCCAATACCCTCTTTCTAACCATCTGTAAGCGGTTATCCAGAAGTTCAATTTTTCAGGAAAACTAGGAAACTGACATACCGAAATCTGAGGTTCTTTCTTCCTTTCTTTTCTGTTTGTTTACAAATTTGTCTTTCAAATCTCTCCCAAAGTGCTTCACTATTTAGTTAAATATTCTAGAACAATTTTAAACTCGAAAACAACTCCAAACAACAATAATTCAGCCTAAGAAAAGTCATTATACAGAAACTAAGCTTAAACTGTAACATAGGACTAGTATCTCCACTTCCATCTTTCTTTTCTGTTCTTCATTCTGGTTTCCAGTTCCCCAGGTTGTTTACCTCTTTAGATATGTGGTTTACCACCATTTTGTTTTTTGAATTCAAGAACAGACCCAAAACGATATTGTTAATGCTACACAAATCCAAATACGAAACTAAGAAGAAACTGACACATGATACTGAATTTTCCTTTGCTGTTTTGTTTCTGATATTTGATCCTACCTCCTACCTTCCCATACTTGTTCAGTTACTTGGTTAAGTATTTCGATTAGCTTTTAACTTCAAAACAACCCAAGGAGCCAAGGACTACGTATCTGCAACTCTGTTACACAGACTCAAAACATAAACAGAAATCATGCACTACTGTGATCCTTTTCTTTGGTTACTAATTGACTTGCAATTTTCCCCAGCTTACTTTCCTAGTTAAATGAATCAGTAGGGTTTTAAATTCCTGAACCACTCACTGTCACACCCACTAACCCTTTGTAACTGCGGCATACTGAACATCCAAACTTCAGGAACTGAAAACATAACCAAGGTTCCTGCCTTCTATTTTCCCTCCCGTTCATTAATCTGTTTTGTTTCTTTTTTTTAACTTTCCCCCACCTTAGTTACTCACGTAGTTAATTGTTTCACCAAGGTTTGAATTCTAAACAAAAACCACGACAACATGGTGCAACCTACCGAAACTTCAAAGAACTGAAATCGGGCAACTAGAACACTGAAACATGGGACTGGTATGTATATATTTCTCCTGTCTTTCTTTTGGTTTTTAGTCTGTTTTCTGTCTTCCTAACTTACTTACAGGTAGGCCTATGCGGTAGCGCTATAGTTGATTCTCAGTACCAGGTAAGTTCTTATAACTCCTCTAGAATTTCGTTATACAGAGAAACAGTTATTTCAAGAATCTGTACAGAATGCTTATACAGCTTGATACCTTGAGTTCCTTTTCGTTTTTGGAGTTGGTTCCTCTTGATAATACCTGGGCACAACGTAAACTCTCAGGCCCTTGAATCCTTGGGCTCAACTGGAAATTTTTTTGTTGAGGTTAGACTTTGACGGACTACAGGAACGATAGCTAGAGAAGACCAGAAATCTGTTTAAAAAAAAACGTTACCTCCTAGTTGAGTTTCAGTGAAATGTTGGCAGCTTCTAATCAGGAGATTTTTGAACAACATCCAGGAGGCTGCATGGGGGTTTACTCATGAAAGGAGCCAAGGAAGCGTTGGGTGAGTTTCTCAGCATTTTCGAACACCAGAAACATTGAGATAGAAGCTAAAAAGGAAAACAAAAATTATTTGTTTGAAGCCACACCTTGACTGATGTTCAACAATTACCTGCAGGTGTTTCTGGATGTGTCTTGGTGCATTCATAGAGGGTATCCCGAGGTGTAGGTGCATGACCATGAGACTGGATTTAGTGGCCATGAATCAGGATTTGTTTCTTTGGGCAGGAACACCAAACAGGGAAAGAGATGGAAGGGAGGAAGACAGAAGTTTACTTAAGCTCGTTATTGCCATGAATTGCTCCAGTTTTCTTTCAGAAGTTTGAGCACCAGCTTGCGCCCATGATGACTGAGGAGAGCAACCTCTTCTGCGTTGCACTGACCGTGGAATATATGGGAGATGATGAAGAGTTGATGGGTTATCATACCCAGGTATACACATGCAAGGAAGAGGAAAAGTACGGGTGCTACGGCATGAGAGTTTTCAAAGCGTGCAGATCTGTTCAGCATGTGGGGGGACAATTAAGGCTTTGATTACAGTAAGTATATGGACATGCTGGCTATAGGTAGGATTTAGTTTTGTTTGTTGTGTAAAGAAGATAGCTTGGTTTTTCGGACATAGTGGCATAGGTGGGGTCTAATTTTGTTTGTTGTTTTAGTTATTAGTTTAAGATGCGTGTGTGTAAATAATGAAAAGTCCAGCACATAAAGTATTGGAGTGTCTTAATGTCCCCACTTAGTTGATATTAAAACGTTAGTGCAATTAACTACCGAATATGAGCACAGCTCAATCTGTTAAGGCACTTTGTAGAGATATCAATGGTACTGGGGTCGAATCCTGACAGGAGTGTATTTCGCTCTTCTTTTTTTGTATCAGCCAAACATATATACATATGCGCGATATTAATATGTCGTGTGATTAGTTATGTACGCGGCTATTTGATGTTCACGTTGTGATATTGTAACGTTGGTTGTACGTATATGTATATATATATATCCATATAAATGTGTCGCGTTGTTACTTATAACGTTTTTGATTTCGAGATGTGCATTCATATATACATGAGTTTATGTTTGTGTATTACGTACCAATACGTGCGACGTTATTATTATTATTATCTCCATTATTATTATTATTATTATTATTATTTGGAGTTTAATCATCATGGTTGCACATAATCTTAATTTTAATTTAAACTTCACTAATTTAAAGTGATAATCACTCGGGGTATTTCATATAGTTATAGTTAAAGTATTGGTATACTTAATTTGTAAATATATGTATACTTAACACTTTCACATTCGTATCTTTACGATATTTTTATTCATATACTTATGTACACTATTTATGCAGTCGGTTACTTTAAGTATATGTCCTTTACTCGAATACTTAACATATAGTCAGTCGTTTACTTAAGTAATCCATACACACTAGTAGAAAAAAGATTTTTAATGATGACGTTTAAACCACGGTTAAATGAAAAACCGTGGTTTAAAGTTTATAAACCACGGTTGTAACACCCCCGAATAAACATCCAACAATACAAACATCGTTCCTCGCCATATTACAAGTTAACTATGCAGCGAAATAAACTCCATCCGGGTGTCACAGACGCCAACCACCCACGTGGTTGACACGACCACTCTTCCAACACCAAGTTACGGTCTGTATGACTGGAAACAGCCCTCTATCAAAACTCATTTACAACATAAAGTACAATTCCCAAATACCGAGTGTCTACAACAAAATTACCAAATCATAGACTAAGAATTACATCTCGGGTTTAGTAACAACCCATATATTACACATGCCACTACAAACTTAAAAGTCATGCCTTGATGGACTACCCCCATGGTAGCCATCCCGCCTACGCTCCGTTATCGTCCGGCACAATACCTGAAAAAATTTGGGTTGTAAAGGACTCAGCAAACTACGCTGAGTATGAACGTGTGTAGCCCGTATGTTGCCGGGCCACACGACTACTTGGTCGAATATTATTAAGTCAATTTGCATGCTATAATGAAGCAGTAAAGCAGGCCACAATACACCATGGTTTCATACACACTCAAAGGTAGCAAAACATTAGCAACAAGCAACCAAGCATAACACGCTGGCACCATAGCAACATCATCACGCAACCAAGCACAAACAAGCTGCTAGTGTAACAACAGCAATCATGTAAATGGTAAAATGTGTACATAGGTATGTTATACTCACGATCCTCACTATGGGATCATTCGAGCGTTGTGTGTTTTCATTTCTTTCCTCTTGTTCCCATAATATGTGTTTCCTTTCTCTTTCCTTGCACCAGGTCTGGGGATATAGTTAGATCCCGTGACCATATCATGTAGGTGCCATTCTTTTCTTGTTTCTTTAAGGATTATTTGTGAATTCTTTTATCACCGCAAGTTGAAGAACGTCTTCTCCATAGCTAATCCTCCAATCTCGGCGTCGTGCGTTGAGGAAGCAGGTCATCTCTAGACTTCAGGATGTGTTCCACCAATAGGTATTCTACTTTTCATTATCATTACAAGTTCAACACCATAGTGGGTGCCATTGGAAGTCCTCTATAGTTTAAGAGGAGTTTTCTTCTTGTATAGTTGTTTTGTTTTGTTTGCGTAGTTCGTCGTGTTTCATCTCAAGTTCCATAAACGAGAAGGGACTAAACTACTGTGTGCGCGCAAATAATATGCAACCATGATATAGCAATCATATAAGCAAGATAAGCAAGCAACCCAATTTCATGCTTTAATCTTATGGTCATTTTCACACAAGGCACACAGCAAACAAGCCGTGTAACACGGCAACATACGAACCACACATGTCCATACCTTTTTAGAGCTAGGGTTGTCTCACTCTCGGGGTCCCGGTCGGCGTTCGTTACGGCCCTAGCGTTAATTAAACAAACTCGTCAGTTCTATGATTTCATGTGACAACCTCGTTGTGACGTTTTCCTAGTTTATCTTACTTTATCGGGTGTTGTACCCAAGATGAAATTTAAATGCTTAATTTATACTAGCCCTTAGAAATCTTCCAAGTATTATCCTTAGACTCTACTTAGGACACTTATATTTATGGCTTACCCATTAACTAGGTCTCATCTTTAGTTAATGTTTTAGAGTGTTTTTAAGAGCCCAAATGTGACAAGTTTACCTAAGATTGATTTTAAATCTGCCTACCATGTATCCCCTCTCAGCTAGGCATATTAGTGCAGTTTATATTCATAAATAACCTAATACAGCACTACTAACCACCTAGAGATCCATCTAAACAGAACAGAAACCTAACAGAAACTGAAAACACAAACTGCACATATCTTCATTCTACTCCATGTTTAAGTTACCAAACTGATGTCTAACTCTCCCAAAGTGTTTTACCAATTTAGTTAGATGTATTAGCTACGATTTGGGTTCATTATTAAACCCATAACACACTTTTAAAACCTCTAGAAATCAATCATACTGAGACACAAGTTTCAGAAACTGAAACACCAAATCTGTGCATACTTCCATTGAGCTTCTCTTTTCAATGCCTTGAATTGCTTTATAATTTTCCCAAAGTGTTTATACTCTTAGGTAGATGTATTATCAAGGTTTCAAGTTCATTTCCTGACCCACTCAACACTCTTATGACTC
This sequence comes from Limonium bicolor, assembly GCA_023374045.1. Lineage (NCBI taxonomy): Eukaryota > Viridiplantae > Streptophyta > Magnoliopsida > Caryophyllales > Plumbaginaceae > Limonium > Limonium bicolor. Next base: position 270,663,505 of record CM041782.1, on the reverse strand, counting down.
CTGCAACTTGGTTATACTGAAACAACTCATTATCGAAAACCTGAAACCAGAATTTGTATGTTTCTTCTTATTTCTCCTTTTGGTTTATGAAACTGACTTCTAAATCTTTCAAATGAATATACCAACTTATATAAATGTATTAGCATTGATTTAGGGTTATTATTAAACCAACATAACCCCTTGTAGACATCTGTATCACCGTTATACAGATATAGCATGATTCTGAAAAAACTGAAAAACCAAAATCTGCACATCACCTCTTCATCTTACTTTGAGTTCATTAACCAATCTCCAAATCTTCCCAAAATTTTTACACAACTAGATACTTGTATTAGGAAGGATTTTGGCTTAAGAACAACTCAAAAAGAGGCTGTTAGCATCTCTGAAAGGTCATTTTACAGAAATCAGAATCTGTAGGAAACTGAAAACAAGAATTTTGTATAGTTCCTCTTTAAACTTCTCTTAAGGTTATAAATCAGTTTCCAAACCTTCACAAAGTTTTTACCCAACTATCTAGATGTATCATGGAAGTTTTAAACCCAAACCTAACCCAAAACACTTCTGTTATCACCTCTGAAAGTCTATTTTACAGAAACTATAACTTTCAGAAAAACAGTAAACTCTAGTGTTGTACAGCTCCTCTTCAAACTTTCTTTTAGGTCATAAATCAGTTTCTAACCTCACACAAAAATTTTACCCAACTAGATAAGTATATTAAGAAGGTTTTAAGCTTGAAAACAACTCAAAACTGCATTGTTAGAGCTACTGAAGGTTCATTATACAGAACTGTTAAAGCTACAGAAATCTGAAAACAAAGACCTGCATACTTTCTTCTTCATTCTTTTGTTTGGTTATTGATCTGTCTCTTAACCTCTCCCTAAATATTCATAGACTTTCTTATGTGTGTTAGATATGTTTTAAACTAAAACCAGCTCAAACAACATTGCTAACCCCTCCTCAAACCTGTTACACAGAAGATAGCAGATTCTGGAAAACTGAAAACCAAAACTGTACATCACCTTTTCCTCTTGTTTTTAGTTCATTAATCAGCTTCCAAATCTCCCCAAAATTCTTACTCAACTAGATAGTTTTTATTAGGAAGGTTTTGAACTCAAACCCAACTCAAAACAACTCTGTTAACACCTCTGAATGTTCATTATACAGAAGCTAGAAAGTGCAGAAAACTGTAAACACTAAATCTGTACAACCCCGCTTTAAGTTCCCTTTTAGGTTTAAATCAGTTTCCAATCCTTCCTAAAGTTTTTACCCAACTAGCTAGGTGTATTAGGGAAGTTTTAAACTAAAACCCAACTTAAAATAGCACTGTTAACCCCTTTGAAAGTTCATTATACAGAAACAAAACTGTAGAAAAACAACTGAAATCACTAATCTTGTGCAGCAGCTTACCAACTCTCTTTTAATCCATTAATCAGTGTCAAATCCCACCCAAAATCTTTAATCAACTAGATAATTGTTTTAGGAATGATTTGAACTTAAAACAACTCGAAGTAGGGTGTTAAAGCTACTGAAAATTCATTTTACAGAAAGCTGAAAACTTGAAGAAACTGAAATCACAACTTCAGTGCGCTTCTCTTCTCTTGTATCGCATTGATTCTTTTCCTTCCCAAAGTTTATAGACTTAACTCACCTATGTAGCATTGTCTTGAGTTCATTCTCAAACCAATAATACCGTTATCACTCCTGAAAAGTCATTTTACAGAAACTGCTATACTGCAGGAAACTGAAAAACCAGTTTTTTATCTCTTCTTTAAGTTTTCCCTTATTGGTTATTAACCAGTCTTCAATTCCTTCCAAAGCTTTACCCCCTAGAATAGTGTATTAGGAAGGGTCTGAGCTTAGAACAATTCTAAATAAGGCTGTCATCACTCCTGAAAGTCCATTTTACAGAAACCCACACTGCAGAAACTGAAAATGTATAATCCTGTATCTTCTCTTTAACCTTTCTGTTTGGTTATTAACCTGTCTCGTAACTCCTCCTAAGTATTCATACACTGGATTAAGTGTGTTAGTAACATTTTAGAATCATTAGCAACCCAATACCCTCTTTCTAACCATCTGTAAGCGGTTATCCAGAAGTTCAATTTTTCAGGAAAACTAGGAAACTGACATACCGAAATCTGAGGTTCTTTCTTCCTTTCTTTTCTGTTTGTTTACAAATTTGTCTTTCAAATCTCTCCCAAAGTGCTTCACTATTTAGTTAAATATTCTAGAACAATTTTAAACTCGAAAACAACTCCAAACAACAATAATTCAGCCTAAGAAAAGTCATTATCAGAAACTAAGCTTAAACTGTAACATAGGACTAGTATCTCCACTTCCATCTTTCTTTCTGTTCTTCATTCTGGTTTCCAGTTCCCCCAGGTTGTTTACCTCTTTAGATATGTGGTTTACCACCATTTTGTTTTTTGAATTCAAGAACAGACCCAAAACGATATTGTTAATGCTACACAAATCCAAATACGAAACTAAGAAGAAACTGACACATGATACTGAATTTTCCTTTGCTGTTTTGTTTCTGATATCTGATCCTACCTCCTACCTTCCCATACTTGTTCAGTTACTTGGTTAAGTGTTTCGATTAGCTTTTAACTTCAAAACAACCCAAGGAACCAAGGACTACGTATCTGCAACTCTGTTACACAGACTAACATAAACTGAAATCATGCACTACTGTGATCCTTTTCTTTGGTTACTAATTGACTTGCAATTTTCCCCAGCTTACTTTCCCAGTTAAATGAATCAGTAGGGTTTTAAATTCCTGAACCACTCACTGTCACACCCACTAACCCTTTGTAACTGCGGCATACTGAACATCCAAACTTCAGGAACTGAAAACATAACCAAGGTTCCTGCCTTCTATTTTCCCTCCCGTTCATTAATCTGTTTTGTTTTCTTTTTTTTTTTACTTTTCCCCCACCTTAGTTACTCACGTAGTTAATTGTTTCACCAAGGTTTGAATTCTAAACAAAAACCACGACAACATGGTGCAACCTACCGAAACTTCATAGAACTGAAATCGGGCAACTAGAACACTGAAACATGGGACTGGTATATGTATATATTTCTCCTGTCTTTCTTTTGGTTCTTTAGTCTGTTTTCTAGTCTTCCTAACTTACTTACAGGTAGGCCTATGCGGTAGCGCTATAGTTGATTCATCAGTACCAGGTAAGTTCTTATAACTCCTCTAGAATTTTCGTTATACAGAGAAACAGTTATTTCAAGAATCTGTACAGAATGCTTATACAGCTTGATACCTTGAGTTCCTTTTCGTTTTTGGAGTTGGTTCCTCTTGATAATACCTGGGCACAACGTAAACTCTCAGGCCCTTGAATCCTTGGGCTCAACTGGAAATTTTTTTGTTGAGGTTAGACTTTGACAGACTACAGGAACGATAGCTAGAGAAGACCAGAAATCTGTTTAAAAAAAAACGTTACCTCCTAGTTGAGTTTCAGTGAAATGTTGGCAGCTTCTAACCAGGAGATTTTTGAACAACATCCAGGAGGCTGCATGGGGGGTTTACTCATGAAAGGCCAAGGAAGCGTTGGGTGAGTTTCTCAGCATTTTCGAACACCAGAAACATTGGAGAGTAGAAGCTAAAAAGGAAAACAAAATTATTTTGAAGCCACACCTTGACTGATGTTCAACAATTAACCTGCAGGTGGTTTCTGGATGTGTCTTGGTGCATTCATAGAGGGGGTATCCCGAGGTGTAGGTGCATGACCATGAGACCGGATTTAGTGGCCATGAATCAGGATTTTTTTCTTTGGGCAGGAACACCAAAACAGGGAAAAGAGAGGGAAGGGAGGAGCAGAAGTTTACTTAAGCTCGTTAGTTGCCATGAATTGCTCCAGTTTTTCTTTCAGAAGTTTGAGCACCAGCTTGCGCCCATGATGACTGAGGAGAGCAACCTCTTCTGGCGTTGCACTGACCGTGGAATATATGGAAGAGGATGAAAGAGTTGAGTGGGTTATCATACCCAGGTATACACATGCAAGGAAGAGGAAAAGTACTGGTGCTGCGGCGTGAGAGTTTTCAAAGCGTGCAGAATCTGTTCAGCATGTGGGGGGACAATTAAGGCTTGTGATTACAGTAAAGTATATGGACATGCTGGCATAGGTAGGATTTAGTTTTGTTTTGTGTTGTATAGTAGATAGAGATAGCTTGGTTTTTCAGACATAGTGGCATAGGTGGGGTCTAATTTTGTTTGTGTGTTTTAGTTATTAGTTTAAGATGCTGTGTGTAAATAATGAAAAGTCCAGCACATAAAGTATTGGAGTGTCTTAATGTCCCTCTTAGTTGATATTAAAACGTTAGTGCAATTAACTACCGAATAGAGCACAGCTCAATCTGTTAAGGCACTTTGTAGAGATATCAATGGTACTGGGGTCGAATCCTGACAGGAGCGTATTTCGCTCTTCTTTTTTTGTATCATCCAAACATATATACATATGTGCGACTATGTTATGTCGTGTGATTAGTTATGTACGCGGCTATTTGATGTTGTCACGTTGTGATATTGTAACGTTGGTTGTACGTATATGTATATATATATCCATATAAATGTGTCGCGTTGTTACTTATAACGTTTTTGTTTCGAGATGTGCATTCATATATACATGAGTTTATGTTTGTGTATTACGTACCGATACGTGCGACGTTATTATTATTATTATCTCCATTATTATTATTTATTTTATTATTATGGGAGTTTAATCATCATGGTTGCACATAATTTAATTTTAATTTAAACTTCACTAATTTAAGTGATACACTCGGGGTATTTCATATAGTTATAGTTAAATATGGTATACTTAATTTGTAAATATATGTATACTTAACACTTTCACATTCGTATCTTTACGATATTTTTATTCATATACTTATGTACACTATTTATGCAGTCGGTTACTTTAAGTATTGTCCTTTACTCGAATACTTAATATAGTCAGTCGTTTACTTAAGTAATCCATACACACTAGTAGAAAAAAGATTTTTAATGATGACGTTTAAACCACGGTTAAATGAAAAACCGTGGTTTAAAGTTTATAAACCACGGTTGTAACACCCCCGAATAAACATCCAACAATACAAACATCGTTCCTCGCCATATTACAAGTTACTATGCAGTGAAATAAACTCCATCCGGGTGTCACAGACGCCAACCACCCACGTGGTTGACACGACCACTCTTCCAACACCAAGTTACGGTCTGTATGACTGGAAACAGCCCTCTATCAAAACTCATTTACAACATAAAGTACAATTCCCAAATACCGAGTGTCTACAACAAAATTACCAAATCATAGACTAAGAATTACATCTCGGGTTTAGTAACAACCCATATATTACACATGCCACTACAAACTTAAAAGTCATGCCTTGATGGACTACCCCCATGGTAGCCATCCCGCCTACGCTCCGTTATCGTCCGCACAATACCTGAAAAAATTTGGGTTGTAAAGGACTCAGCAAACTACGCTGAGTATGAACGTGTGTAGCCCGTATGTTGCCGGGCCACCGACTACTTGGTCGAATATTATTAAGTCAATTTGCATGCTATGAGCAGTAAAGCAGGCCACAATACATTATGGTTTCATACACACTCAAAGGTAGCAAAACATTAGCAACAAGCAACCAAGCATAACACGCTGGCACCATAGCAACATCATCACGCAACCAAGCACAAAAAAGCTGCTAGTGTAACAACAGCAATCATGTAAATGGTAAAATTGTACATAGGTATGTTATACTCTGATCCTCACTATGGGATCATTCGAGCGTTGTGTGTTTTCATTTCTTTCCTCTTGTTCCCATAATATGTGTTTCCTTTCTCTTTCCTTGCACCAGGTCTGGGGATATAGTTAGATCCCGTGACCATATCATGTAGGTGCCATTCTTTTCTTGTTTCTTTAAGGATTATTTGTGAATTCTTTTATCACCGCAAGTTGAAGAACGTCTTCTCCATAGCTAATCCTCCAATCCGGCGTCGTGCGTTGAGGAAGCAGTCATCTCTAGACTTCAGGATGTGTTCCACCAATAGGTATTCTACTTTTCATTATCATTACAAGTTCAACACCATAGTGGGTGCCATTGGAAGTCCTCTATAGTTTAAGAGGAGTTTTCTTCTTGTATAGTTGTTTGTTTTGTTTGCGTAGTTCGTCGTGTTTCATCTCAAGTTCCATAAACGAGAAGGGACTAAACTACTGTGTGCGCGCAAATAATATGCAACCATGATATAGCAATCATATAAGCAATAAGCAAGCAACCCAATTTCATGCTTTAATCTTATGGTCATTTTCACACAAGGCACACAGCAAACAAGCCGTGTAACACGGCAACATACGAACCACACATGTCCATACCTTTTAGAGCTAGGGTTGTCTCACTCTCGGGGTCCCGGTCGGCGTTCGTTACGGCCCTAGCGTTAATTAAACAAACTCGTCAGTTCTATGATTTCATGTGACAACCTCGTTGTGACGTTTTCCTAGTTTATCTTACTTTATCGGGTGTTGTACCCAAGATGAAATTTAAATGCTTAATTTATACTAGCCCTTAGAAATCTTCCAAGTATTATCCTTAGACTCTACTTAGGACACTTATATTTATGGCTTACCCATTAACTAGGTCTCATCTTTAGTTAATGTTTTAGAGTGTTTTAAGAGCCCAAAATGTGACAAGTTTACCTAAGATTGATTTTAAATCTGCCTACCATGTATCCCCTCTCAGCTAGGCATATTAGTGCAGTTTTATATTCATAAATAACCTAATACAGCACTACTAACCACCTAGAGATCCATCTAAACAGAACGAAACCTAACAGAAATGAAAACACAAACTGCACATATCTTCATTCTACTCCATGTTTAAGTTACCAAACTGATGTCTAACTCTCCCAAAGTGTTTTACCAATTTAGTTTGATGTATTAGCTACATTTGGGTTTCATTATTAAACCCATAACACACTTTTAAAACCTCTAGAAATCAATCATACTGAGACACAAGTTTCAGAAACTGAAACACCAAATCTGTGCATACTTCCATTGAGCTTCTCTTTTCAATGCCTTGAATTGCTTTATAATTTCCCAAAGTGTTTATACTCTTAGGTAGATGTATTATCAAGGTTTCAAGTTCATTTCCTGACCACTCAACACTCTTATGACTCCTGCAACTTGGTTATACTGAAACAACTCATTATCGAAAACCTGAAACCAGAATTTGTATGTTTCTTCTTTATTTCTCCTTTTGGTTTATGAAACTGACTTCTAAATCTTTCAAATGAATATACCAACTCATATAAATGTATTAGCATTGATTTAGGGTTATTATTAAACCAACATAACCCCTTGTAGACATCTGTATCACCGTTATACGATATAGCATGATTCTGAAAAAACTGAAAAACCAAAATCTGCACATCACCTCTTCATCTTACTTTGAGTTCATTAACCAGTCTCCAAATCTTCCCAAATTTTTACACAACTAGATACTTGTATTAGGAAGGATTTTGGCTTAAGAACAACTCAAAAAGAGGCTGTTAGCATCTCTGAAAGGTCATTTTACAGAAATCAGAATCTGTAGGAAACTGAAAACAAGAATTTTATAGTTCCTCTTTAAACTTCTCTTAAGGTTATAAATCAGTTTCCAAACCTTCACAAAGTTTTTACCCAACTATCTAGATGTATCATGGAAGTTTTAAACCCAAACCTAACCCAAAACACTTCTGTTATCACCTCTGAAAGTCTATTTTACAGAAACTATAACTTTCAGAAAAAGTAAACTCTAGTGTTGTACAGCTCCTCTTCAAACTTTCTTTAGGTCATAAATCAGTTTCTAACCTCACACAAAAATTTTACCCAACTAGATAAGTATATTAAGAAGGTTTTAAGCTTGAAAACAACTCAAAACAGCATTGTTAGAGCTACTGAAGGTTCATTTACAGAACTGTTAAAGCTACAGAAATCTGAAACAAAGACCTGCATACTTTCTTCTTCATTCTTTTGTTTGGTTATTGATCTGTCTCTTAACCTCTCCCTAATATTCATAGACTTTCTTATGTGTTATATGTTTTAAACTAAACCAGCTCAAACAACATTGTTAACCTCCTCAAACCTGTTACACAGAAGATAGCAGATTCTGGAAAACTGAAAACCAAAACTGTACATCACCTTTTCCTCTTGTTTTTAGTTCATTAATCAGCTTCCAAATCTCCCCAAAATTCTTACTCAACTAGATAGTTTTTATTAGGAAGGTTTTGAACTCAAACCCAACTCAAAACAACTCTGTTAACACCTCTGAATGTTCATTATACAGAAGCTAGAAAGTGCAGAAAACTGTAAACACTAAATCTGTACACCCCGCTTTAAGTTCCCTTTTAGGTTATAAATCAGTTTCCAATCCTTCCTAAAGTTTTTACCCAACTAGCTAGGTGTATTAGGGAAGTTTTAAACTAAAACCCAACTTAAAATAGCACTGTTAACCCCTTTGAAAGTTCATTATACAGAACAAAACTGTAGAAAAAAACTGAAATCACTAGTCTTGTGCAGCAGCTTACCAACTCTCTTTTAATCCATTAATCAGTGTCAAATCCCACCCAAAATCTTTAATCAACTAGATAATTGTTTTAGAATGATTTGAACTTAAAAACTCGAAGTAGGGTTGTTAAAGCTACTGAAAATTCATTTTACAGAAAGCTGAAAACTGGAAGAAACTGAAATCACAACTTCAGTGCGCTTCTCTCTCTTGTATCGCATTGATTCTTTTCCTTCCCAAAGTTTATATAGACTTAAGTCACCTTGTAGCATTGTCTTGAGTTCATTCTCAAACCAATAATACCGTTATCACTCCTGAAAAGTCATTTTACAGAACTGCTATACTGCAGGAACTGAAAAACCAGTTTTTGTATCTCTTCTTTAAGTTTTCCCTTATTGGTTATTAACCAGTCTTCATTCCTTCCAAAGCTTTACCCCACTAGAATAGTGTATTAGGAAGGGTCTGAGCTTAGAAACAATTCTAAATAAGGCTGTCATCACTCCTGAAAGTCCATTTTACAGAAACCCAACACTGCAGAAACTGAAAATGTATAATCCTGTATCTTCTCTTTAACCTTTCTGTTTGGTTATTAACCTGTCTCGTAACTCCTCCCTAAGTATTCATACACTGGATTAAGTTGTTAGTAACATTTTAGAATCATTAGCAACCAAATACCCTCTTTCTAACCATCTGTAAGCGGTTATCCAGAAGTTCAATTTTTCAGGAAACTAGGAAACTGACATACCAAAATCTGAGGTTCTTTCTTCCTTTCTTTTCTGTTTGTTTACAAATTTGTCTTTCAAATCTCTCCCAAAGTGCTTCACTATTTAGTTAATATTCTAGAACAATTTTAAACTCGAAAACAACTCCAAACAACAATATTCAGCCTAAGAAAAGTCATTATACAGAAACTAAGCTTAAACTGTAACATAGGACTAGTATCTCCACTTCCATCTTTCTTTTCTGTTCTTCATTCTGGTTTCCAGTTCCCCCAGGTTGTTTACCTCTTTAGATATGTGGTTTACCACCATTTTGTTTTTTAATTCAAAACAGACCCAAAACGATATTGTTAATGCTACACAATCCAAATACGAAACTAAGAAGAAACTGACACATGATACTGAATTTTCCTTTGCTGTTTTGTTTCTGATATCTGATCCTACCTCCTACCTTCCCATACTTGTTCAGTTACTTGGTTAAGTTTCGATTAGCTTTTAACTTCAAAACAACCCAAGGAACCAAGGACTACGTATCTGCAACTCTGTTACACAGACTAAAAACATAAACTGAAATCATGCACTACGTGATCCTTTTCTTTGGTTACTAATTGACTTGCAATTTTCCCAGCTTACTTTCCTAGTTAAATGAATCAGTAGGGTTTTAAATTCCTGAACCACTCACTGTCACACCCACTAACCCTTTGTAACTGCGGCATACTGAACATCCAAACTTCAGGAACTGAAAACATAACCAAGGTTCCTGCCTTCTATTTTCCCTCCCGTTCATTAATCTGTTTTGTTCTCTTTTTTTTAACTTTCCCCCACCTTAGTTACTCACGTAGTTAATTGTTTCACCAAGGTTTGAATTCTAAACAAAAACCACGACAACATGGTGCAACCTACCGAAACTTCAAAGAACTGAAATTGGGCAACTAGAACACTGAAACATGGGACTGGTATATGTATATATTTCTCCTGTCTTTCTTTTGGTTCTTTTAGTCTGTTTTCTAGTCTTCCTAACTTACTTACAGGTAGGCCTATGCGGTAGCGCTATAGTTGATTCATCAGTACCAGGTAAGTTCTTATAACTCCTCTAGAATTTTCGTTATACGAGAAACAGTTATTTCAAGAATCTGTACAGAATGCTTATACAGCTTGATACCTTGAGTTCCTTTTCGATTTTGGAGTTGGTTCCTCTTGATAATACCTGGGCACAACGTAACTCTCAGGCCCTTGAATCCTTGGGCTCAACTGGAAATTTTTTTGTTGAGGTTAGACTTTGACAGACTACAGAACGATAGCTAGAGAAGACCAGAAATCTGTTTCAAAAAAAAACGTTACCTCCTAGTTGAGTTCAGGCAATGTTGGCAGCTTCTAACCAGGAGATTTTTGAACAACATCCAGAGAGCTGCATGGGGGGTTTACTCATGAAAGGAGCCAAGGAAGCGTTGGGTGAGTTTCTCAGCATTTTCGAACACCAGAAACATTGGAGAGTAGAAGCTAAAAGGAAAACAGAAATTATTTTGAAGCCACACCTTGACTGATGTTCAACAATTAACCTGCAGGTGTTTCTGGATGTGTCTTGGTGCATTCATAGAGGGGTATCCCGAGGTGTAGTGCATGACCATGAGACTGGATTTAGTGGCCATGAATCAGGATTTTTTTCTTTGGGCAGGAACACCAAAACAGGAAAAAGAGAGGGAAGGGAGGAGCAGAAGTTACTTAAGCTCGTTAGTTGCCATGAATTGCTCCAGTTTTTTCTTTCAGAAGTTTGAGCACCAGCTTGCGCCCATGATGACTGAGGAGAGCAACTCTTCTGGCGTTGCACGACCGTGGAATATATGGGAGAGGATGAAAGAGTTGAGTGGGTTATCATATCCAGGTATACACATGCAAGGAAGAGGAAAAGTACTGGTGCTACGGCATGAGAGTTTTCAAAGCGTGCAGAATCTGTTCAGCATGTGGGGGGACAATTAAGGCTTGTGATTACACTGTAAAGTTATACGGACATGCTGGCATAGGTAGGATTTAGTTTTGATTGCTGTGTATAGTACTCCCTCTGTTCTAATTATAAGTCGTTCTAGACTTTTTCACAACTTTTAAAAAAGTTTAAAAAGACAGTATACCCTTACTTTTTGATTGGGAGAATAAAAAGTAAGTATACTTTATTGGTAAGATAAAAAGTAGAGTGTAATGATAATAATAATGAGAAAAGTAGAAAGGGTAAAAGTGAAAAGATAGATACAAAAGTCTAAAACGACTTATAATTTGAACATAATTCTAAAGCCTAAAACGACTTATATTAGAAAAAGGAGGGAGTAATAGAATAGCTTGGTTTTTCGGCATAGTGGCATAGGTGGGTTCTAATTTTGTTTGTTGTTTTAGTTATTAGTTTAAGATGCGTGTGTGTAAATGAAAAGTCTAGCAATACAACTTAATAACGTATTGGGTGTCTTAATGTCCCTCTTAGTTGATATTAACACGTTTAGTGCAATTACTACCGAATATGACACAGCTCAATCTGTTAAGGCACTTTGTAGAGATATCAATGGTACGGGGTCGAATCCTACAGGAGCGTATTTCGCTCTTCTTTTCTTTGTATCCCGCCAACAATATACATATGTGCGACTATGGTAATAGTCGTGTTGATTGTTATGTACGCGGCTATTTGATGTTGTCACGTTGTGATATTGTAACATTGGTTGTACGTATATGTAATATATATCCATATAAATGTGTCGCGTTGTTACTATAACGTTTTTGGTTTCGAGATGTGCTCATATTACATGAGTTACGTTGTGTGTATTACGTACCGATACGTGCGACGTTATTATTATATATCTCCATTATTATTATTATTTGGAGTTTAATCATCATGGTTGCACATAATCTTAATTTTAATTTAAACTCACTATTTAAAGTGATAACACTCTGGGTATTTCATATAGTTATAGTTAAAGTATTGGTATCACTTTAATTGTAATATATGTATACTTAACACTTTCACATTCGTATCTTTACGATATTTTTATTCATATACTTATGTACACTCTTTATGCAGTCGGTTCTTAATATATGTCCTTTACTCGAATACTTAACATATAGTCAGTCGTTTACTTAAGTAATCCATACACCTAGTATAAAAATTTTTAATGATGACGTTTAAAACCACGGTTAAATGAAAAACCGTGGTTTAAAGTTTAAAACCACGGTTGTAACACCCCCGAATAAACATCCAACAATACAAACATCGTTCCTCGCCATATACAAGTTAACTATGCAGTGAAATAAACTCCATCCGGGTGTCACAGACGCCAACCACCCACGTGGTTGACACTACCACTCTTCCACCACCAAGTTTACGGTCTGTATGACTGGAACAGCCCCTATCAAAACTCATTTACAACATAAAGTACAATTCCCAAATACCGAGTGTCTACAACAAATTACCAATCATAGACTAAGAATTACATCTCGGGTTTAGTAACACCCATATATTACACATGCCACTACAAACTTAAAAGTCATGCCTTGATGGACTACCCCCATGGTAGCCATCCCGCCTACGCTCCGTTATCGTCCGCACAATACCTGAAAATTTGGGTTGTAAGGACTCAGCAACTACGCTGAGTATGACGTGTGTAGCCCGTATGTTGCCGGGCCACACGACTACTTGATCGAATATTATAAGTCAATTTGCAGCTATAATGAAGCAGTAAAGCAGGCCACAATACATTATGGTTTCATACACACTCAAAGTAGCAAAACATTAGCAACAAGCAACCAGCATACATAACACGCTGGCACCATAGCAACATCATCACGCAACCAAGCACAAACAAGCTGCTAGTGTAACAACAGCAATCATTAAATGGTAAAATGTGTACATAGGTATGTTATACTCACGATCCTCACTATGGGATCATTCGAGCGTTGTGTGTTTTTCATTTCTTTCCTCTTGTTCCCATAATATGTGTTTCCTTCTCTTTCCTTGCACCAGGTCTGGGATATAGTTAGATCCCGTGACCATATCATGTAGGTGCCATTCTTTTCTTGTTTCTTTAAGGATTATTTGTGAATTCTTTATCACCGCAAGTTGAAGAACGTCTTCTCCATAGCTAATCCTCCAATCTCGGCGTCGTGCGTTGAGGAAGCAGGTCATCTCTAGACTTCAGGATGTGTTCCACCAATAGGTATTCTACTTTTCATTATCATTACAAGTTCACACCATAGTGGGTGCCATTGGAAGTCCTCTATAGTTTAAGAGGAGTTTTCTTCTTGTATAGTTGTTTTTGTTTTGTTTGCGTAGTTCGTCGTGTTTCATCTCAAGTTCCATAAACGAGAAGGGACTAAACTACTGTGTGCGCGAAATAATAGCAACCATGATATAGCAATCATATAAGCAAGATAAGCAAGCACCCAATTTCATGCTTTAATCTTATGGTCATTTTCACACAAGGCACACAGCACAAGCCGTGTAACACGGCAACATACGAACCACATGTCCATACCTTTTTAGAGCTAGGGTTGTCTCACTCTCGGGGTCCCGGTCGGCGTCGTTACGGCCCTAGCGTTAATTAAACAAACTCGTCAGTTCTATGATTTCATGTGACAACCTCGTTGTGACGTTTTCCTAGTTTATCTTACTTTATCGGGTGTTGTACCCAAGATGAAATTTAAATGCTTAATTTATACTAGCCCTTAGAAATCTTCCAAGTATATCCTTAGACTCTACTTAGGACACTTATATTATGGCTTACCCATTAACTAGTCTCATTTAGTTAATGTTTTAGAGTGTTTTAAGAGCCCAAATGTGACAAGTTTACCTAAGATTGATTTTAAATCTGCCTACCATGTATCCCTCTCAGCTAGGCATATTAGTGCAGTTTTATATTCATAAATAACCTAATACAGCACTACTAACCACCTAGAGATCCATCTAAACAGAACAGAAACCTAACAGAAACTGAAAACACAACTGCACATATCTTCATTCTACTCCATGTTTAAGTTACCAAACTGATGTCTAACTCTCCCAAAGTGTTTTACCAATTTAGTTGATGTATTAGCTACGATTTGGGTTCATTATTAAACCCATAACACACTTTTAAAACCTCTAGAAATCAATCATACTGAGACACAAGTTTCAGAAACTGAAACACCAAATCTGTGCATACTTCCATTGAGCTTCTCTTTTCAATGCCTTGAATTGCGTATAATTTTCCCAAAGTGTTTATACTCTTAGGTAGATGTATTATCAAGGTTTCAAGTTCATTTCCTGACCCACTCAACACTCTTATGACTCCTGCAACTTGGTTATACTGAAAAACTCATTATCGAAAACCTGAAACCAGAATTTGTATGTTTCTTCTTTATTTCTCCTTTTGGTTTATGAAACTGACTTCTAAATCTTTCAAATGAATATACCAACTTATATAAATGTATTAGCATTGATTTAGGGTTATTATTAAACCAACATAACCCCTTGTAGACATCTGTATCACCGTTATACAGATATAGCATGATTCTGAAAAAACTGAAAAACCAAAATCTGCACATCACCTCTTCATCTTACTTTGAGTTCATTAACCAATCTCCAAATCTTCCCAAATTTTTACACAACTAGACTTGTATTAGGAAGGATTTTGGCTTAAGAACAACTCAAAAAGAGGCTGTTAGCATCTCTGAAAGGTCATTTTACAGAAATCAGAATCTGTAGGAAACTGAAAACAAGAATTTTGTATAGTTCCTCTTTAAACTTCTCTTAAGGTTATAAATCAGTTTCCAAACCTTCACAAAGTTTTTACCCAACTATCTAGATGTATCATGGAAGTTTTAAACCCAAACCTAACCCAAAACACTTCTGTTATCACCTCTGAAAGTCTATTTTACAGAAACTATAACTTTCAGAAAAACAGTAAACTCTAGTGTTGTACAGCTCTTCAAACTTCTTTTAGGTCATAAATCAGTTTCTAACCTCACACAAAAATTTTACCCAACTAGATAAGTATATTAAGAAGGTTTTAAGCTTGAAAAACAACTCAAAACTGCATTGTTAGAGCTACTGAAGGTTCATTATACAGAACTGTTAAAGCTACAGAAATCTGAAACAAAGACCTGCATACTTTCTTCTTCATTCTTTTTTTGGTTATTGATCTGTCTCTTAACCTCTCCCTAAATATTCATAGACTTTCTTATGTGTGTTAGATATGTTTTAAACTAAAACCAGCTCAAACAACATTGCTAACCCCTCCTCAAACCTGTTACACAGAAGATAGCAGATTCTGGAAAACTGAAAACCAAAACTGTACATCACCTTTTCCTCTTGTTTTTAGTTCATTAATCAGCTTCCAAATCTCCCCAAAATTCTTACTCAACTAGATAGTTTTATTAGGAAGGTTTTGAACTCAAACCCAACTCAAAACAACTCTGTTAAACCTCTGAATGTTCATTATACAGAAGCTAGAAAGTGCAGAAAACTGTAAACACTAAATCTGTACAACCCCGCTTTAAGTTCCCTTTTAGGTTATAAATCAGTTTCCAATCCTTCCTAAAGTTTTTACCCAACTAGCTAGGTGTATTAGGGAAGTTTTAAACTAAAACCCAACTTAAAATAGCACTGTTAACCCCTTTGAAAGTTCATTATACAGAAACAAAACTGTAGAAAAACAACTGAAATCACTAATCTTGTGCAGCAGCTTACCAACTCTCTTTTAATCCATTAATCAGTGTCAAATCCCACCCAAAATCTTTAATCAACTAGATAATTGTTTTAGGAATGATTTGAACTTAAACAACTCGAAGTAGGGTTGTTAAAGCTACTGAAAATTCATTTTACAGAAAGCTGAAAACTTGAAGAAACTGAAATCACAACTTCAGTGCGCTTCTTCTCTTGTATCGCATTGATTCTTTTCCTTCCCAAAGTTTATATAGACTTAACTCACCTATGTAGCATTGTCTTGAGTTCATTCTCAAACCAATAATACCGTTATCACTCCTGAAAAGTCATTTTACAGAAACTGCTATACTGCAGGAAACTGAAAAACCAGTTTTTGTATCTCTTCTTTAAGTTTTCCCTTATTGGTTATTAACCAGTCTTCAATTCCTTCCAAAGCTTTTACCCCACTAGAATAGTGTATTAGGAAGGGTCTGAGCTTAGAAACAATTCTAAATAAGGCTGTCATCACTCCTGAAAGTCCATTTTACAGAAACCCAACACTGCAGAAACTGAAAATGTATAATCCTGTATCTTCTCTTTAACCTTTCTGTTTGGTTATTAACCTGTCTCGTAACTCCTCCCTAAGTATTCATACACTGGATTAAGTGTGTTAGTAACATTTTAGAATCATTAGCAACCCAATACCCTCTTTCTAACCATCTGTAAGCGGTTATCCAGAAGTTCAATTTTTCAGGAAAACTAGGAAACTGACATACCGAAATCTGAGGTTCTTTCTTCCTTTCTTTTCTGTTTGTTTACAAATTTGTCTTTCAAATCTCTCCCAAAGTGCTTCACTATTTAGTTAATATTCTAGCACAATTTTAAACTCGAAAACAACTCCAAACAACAATAATTCAGCCTAAGAAAAGTCATTATACAGAAACTAAGCTTAAACTGTAACATAGGACTAGTATCTCCACTTCCATCTTTCTTTTCTGTTCTTCATTCTGGTTTCCAGTTCCCCCAGGTTGTTTACCTCTTTAGATATGTGGTTTACCACCATTTTGTTTTTTGAATTCAAGAACAGACCCAAAACGATATTGTTAATGCTACACAAATCCAAATACGAAACTAAGAAGAAACTGACACATGATACTGAATTTTCCTTTGCTGTTTTGTTTCTGATATTTGATCCTACCTCCTACCTTCCCATACTTGTTCAGTTACTTGGTTAAGTGTTTCGATTAGCTTTTAACTTCAAAACAACCCAAGGAACCAAGGACTACGTATCTGCAACTCTGTTACACAGACTAAAAACATAAACTGAAATCATGCACTACTGTGATCCTTTTCTTTGGTTACTAATTGACTTGCAATTTTCCCCAGCTTACTTTCCCAGTTAAATGAATTAGTAGGGTTTTAAATTCCTGAACCACTCACTGTCACACCCACTAACCCTTTGTAACAGCGGCATACTGAACATCCAAACTTCAGGAACTGAAAACATAACTAAGGTCCATGTCTTCTATTTTCCTCCCCGTTCATTAATCTGTTTTGTTTTCTTTTTTTTTTAACTTTCCCCCACCTTAGTTACTCACGTAGTTAATTGTTTCACCAAGGTTTGAATTCTAAACAAAAACCACGACAACATGGTGCAACCTACCGAAACTTCATAGAACTGAAATCGGGCAACTAGAACACTGAAACATGGGACTGGTATGTATATATTTCTCCTGTCTTTCTTTTGGTTCTTTATTCTGTTTTCTAGTCTTCCTAACTTACTTACAGGTAGGCCTATGCGGTAGCGCTATAGTTGATTCATCAGTACCAGGTAAGTTCTTATAACTCCTCTAGAATTTTCGTTATACAGAGAAACAGTTATTTCAAGAATCTGTACAGAATGCTTATACAGCTTGATACCTTGAGTTCCTTTTCGTTTTTGGAGTTGGTTCCTCTTGATAATACCTGGCACAACGTAAACTCTCAGGCCCTTGAATCCTTGGGCTCAACTGGAAATTTTTTTGTTGAGGTTAGACTTTGACAGACTACAGGAACGATAGCTAGAGAAGACCAGAAATCTGTTTAAAAAAAAACGTTACCTCCTAGTTGAGTTTCAGTGAAATGTTGGCAGCTTCTAATCAGGAGATTTTTGAACAACATCCAGGAGGCTGCATGGGGGGTTTACTCATGAAAGGAGCCAAGGAAGCGTTGGGTGAGTTTCTCAGCATTTTCGAACACCAGAAACATTGGAGAGTAGAAGCTAAAAAGGAAAACAGAATTATTTTGAAGCCACACCTTGACTGATGTTCAACAATTAACCTGCAGGTGTTTCTGGATGTGTCTTGGTGCATTCATAGAGGGGGTATCCCGAGGTGTAGGTGCATGACCATGAGACTGGATTTAGTGGCCATGAATCAGGATTTTTTTCTTTGGGCAGGAACACCAAAACAGGGAAAAGAGAGGGAAGGGAGGAGCAGAAGTTTACTTAAGCTCGTTAGTTGCCATGAATTGCTCCAGTTTTTCTTTCAGAAGTTTGAGCACCAGCTTGCGCCCATGATGACTGAGGAGAGCAACCTCTTCTGGCGTTGCACTGACCGTGGAATATATGGGAGAGGATGAAAGAGTTGAGTGGGTTATCATACCCAGGTATACACATGCAAGGAAGAGGAAAAGTACTGGTGCTGCGGCGTGAGAGTTTTCAAAGCGTGCAGAATCTGTTCAGCATGTGGGGGGACAATTAAGGCTTGTGATTACTGTAAAGTATACGGACATGCTGGCATAGGTAGGATTTAGTTTTGATTTGCTGTTGTATAGTAGAATAGAATAGCTTGGTTTTTCGGACATAGTGGCATAGGTGGGGTCTAATTTTGTTTGTTGTTTTAGTTATTAGTTTAAGATGCGTGTGTGTAAATAATGAAAAGTCCAGCACATAAAGTATTGGAGTGTCTTAATGTCCCCTCTTAGTTGATATTAAACGTTAGTGCAATTAACTACCGAATATGAGCACAGCTCAATCTGTTAAGGCACTTTGTAGAGATATCAATGGTACTGGGGTCGAATCCTGACAGGAGCGTATTTCGCTCTTCTTTTTTTTGTATCATCCAAACATATATACATATGTGCGACTATGTTAATATGTCGTGTGATTAGTTATGTACGCGGCTATTTGATGTTGTCACGTTGTGATATTGTAACGTTGGTTGTACGTATATGTATATATATATCCATATAAATGTGTCGCGTTGTTACTTATAACGTTTTTGGTTTCGAGATGTGCATTCATATATACATGAGTTTATGTTTGTGTATTACGTACCGATACGTGCGACGTTATTATTATTATTATCTCCATTATTATTATTATTTGGAGTTTAATCATCATGGTTGCACATAATCTTAATTTTAATTTAAACTTCACTAATTTAAAGTGATAATCACTCGGGGTATTTCATATAGTTATAGTTAAAGTATTGGTATACTTAATTTGTAAATATATGTATACTTAACACTTTCACATTCGTATCTTTACGATTTTTTTATTCATATACTTATGTACACTATTTATGCAGTCGGTTACTTTAAGTATATGTCCTTTACTCGAATACTTAACATATAGTCAGTCGTTTACTTAAGTAATCCATACACACTAGTAGAAAAAAGATTTTTAATGATGACGTTTAAACCACGGTTAAATGAAAAACCGTGGTTTAAAGTTTATAAACCACGGTTGTAACACCCCCGAATAAACATCCAACAATACAAACATCGTTCCTCGCCATATTACAAGTTAACTATGCAGTGAAATAAACTCCATCCGGGTGTCACAGACGCCAACCACCCACGTGGTTGACACGACCACTCTTCCAACACCAAGTTACGGTCTGTATGACTGGAAACAGCCCTCTATCAAAACTCATTTACAACATAAAGTACAATTCCCAAATACCGAGTGTCTACAAAAATTACCAAATCATAGACTAAGAATTACATCTCGGGTTTAGTAACAACCCATATATTACACATGCCACTACAAACTTAAAAGTCATGCCTTGATGGACTACCCCCATGGTAGCCATCCCGCCTACGCTCCGTTATCGTCCGGCACAATACCTGAAAAAATTTGGGTTGTAAAGGACTCAGCAAACTACGCTGAGTATGAACGTGTGTAGCCCGTATGTTGCCGGGCCACACGACTACTTGATCGAATATTATTAAGTCAATTTGCATGCTATAATGAAGCAGTAAAGCAGGCCACAATACATTATGGTTTCATACACACTCAAAGGTAGCAAAACATTAGTAACAACCAACCAAGCATAACACGCTGGCACCATAGCAACATCATCACGCAACCAATCACAAAAAAGCTGCTAATATAACAACAGCAATCATGTAAATGGTAAAACGTGTACATAGGTATGTTATACTCATGATCCTCACTATGGGATCATTCGAGCGTTGTGTGTTTTCATTTCTTTCCTCTTGTTCCCATAATATGTGTTTCCTTTCTCTTTCCTTGCACCAGGTCTGGGGATATAGTTAGATCCCGTGACCATATCATGTAGGTGCCATTCTTTTCTTGTTTCTTTAAGGATTATTGGTGGAATTCTTTTATCACCGCAAGTTGAGAACGTCTTCTCCATAGCTAATCCTCCAATCCCGGCGTCGTGCGTTGAGGAAGCAGGTCATCTCTAGACTTCAGGATGTGTTCACCAATAGGTATTCTACTTTTCATTATCATTACAAGTTCAACACCATAGTGGGTGCCATGGAAGTCCTCTATAGTTTAAGAGGAGTTTCTTCTTGTATAGTTGTTTTGTTTTGTTTGCGTAGTTCGTCGTGTTTCATCTCAAGTTCCATAAACGAGAAGGGACTAAACTACTGTGTGCGCGCAATAATATGCAACCATGATATAGCAATCATATAAGCAAGATAAGCAAGCAACCCAATTTCATGCTTTAATCTTATGGTCATTTTCACACAAGGCACACAGCAACAAGCCGTGGAACACGGCAACATACGAACCACAATGTCCATACCTTTTTAGAGCTAGGGTTGTCTCACTCTCGGGGTCCCGGTCGGCGTTCGTTACGGCCTAGCGTTAATTAACAAACTCGTCAGTTCTATGATTTCATGTGACAACCTCGTTGTGACGTTTTCCTAGTTTATCTTACTTTATCGGGTGTTGTACCCAAGATGAAATTTAAATGCTTAATTTATACTAGCCCTTAGAAATCTTCCAAGTATTATCCTTAGACTCTACTTAGGACACTTATATTTATGGCTTACCCATTAACTAGGTCTCATCTTTAGTAATGTTTTAGAGTGTTTTTAGAGCCCAAAATGTGACAAGTTTACCTAAGATTGATTTTAAATCTGCCTACCATGTATCCCCTCTCAGCTAGGCATATTAGTGCAGTTTTATATTCATAAATAACCTAATACAGCACTACTAACCACCTAGAGATCCATCTAAACAGAACAGAAACCTAACAGAAACTGAAAACACAAACTGCACATATCTTCATTCTACTCCATGTTTAAGTTACCAAACTGATGTCTAACTCTCCCAAAGTGTTTTACCAATTAGTTTGATGTATTAGCTACGATTTGGGTTCATTATTAAACCCATAACACACTTTTAAAACCTCTAGAAATCAATCATACTGAGACACAAGTTTCAGAAACTGAACACCCAAATCTGTGCATACTTCCATTGAGCTTCTCTTTTCAATGCCTTGAATTGCTTTATAATTTCCCAAAGTGTTTATACTCTTAGGTAGATGTATTATCAAGGTTTCAAGTTCATTTCTGACCCACTCAACACTCTTATGACTCCTGCAACTTGGTTATACTGAAACAACTCATTATCGAAAACCTGAAACCAGAATTTGTATGTTCTTCTTTATTTCTCCTTTTGGTTATGAAACTGACTTCTAAATCTTTCAAATGAATATACCAACTTATATAAATGTATTAGCATTGATTTAGGGTTATTATTAAACCAACATAACCCTTGTAGACATCTGTATCACCGTTATACAGATATAGCATGATTCTGAAAAAATGAAAAACCAAAATCTGCACATCACCTCTTCATCTTACTTTGAGTTCATTAACCAATCTCCAAATCTTCCAAAATTTTTACACAACTAGATACTTGTATTAGGAAGGATTTTGGCTTAAGAAAAACTCAAAAAGAGGCTGTTAGCATCTCTGAAAGGTCATTTTACAGAAATCAGAATCTGTAGGAAACTGAAAACAAGAATTTTGTATAGTTCCTCTTAAAACTTCTCTTAAGGTTATAAATCAGTTTCCAAACCTTCACAAAGTTTTTACCCAACTATCTAGATGTATCATGGAAGTTTTAAACCCAAACCTAACCCAAAACACTTCTGTTATCACCTCTGAAAGTCTATTTTACAGAAACTATAACTTTCAGAAAAACAGTAAACTCTAGTGTTGTACAGCTCCTCTTCAAACTTTCTTTTAGGTCATAAATCAGTTTCTAACCTCACACAAAAATTTTACCCAACTAGATAAGTATATTAAGAAGGTTTTAAGCTTGAAAAAAACTCAAAACTGCATTGTTAGAGCTACTGAAGGTTCATTATACAGAACTGTTAAAGCTACAGAAATCTGAAAACAAAGACTGCATACTTTCTTCTTCATTCTTTTGTTTGGTTATTGATCTGTCTCTTAACCTCTCCCTAAATATTCATAGACTTCTATGTGTGTTAGATATGTTTTAAACTAAAACCAGCTCAAACAACATTGCTAACCCCTCCTCAAACCTGTTACACAGAAGATAGCAGATTCTGGAAAACTGAAAACCAAAACTGTACATCACCTTTTCCTCTTGTTTTTAGTTCATTAATCAGCTTCCAAATCTCCCCAAAATTCTTACTCAACTAGATAGTTTTATTAGGAAGGTTTTGAACTCAAACCCAACTCAAAACAACTCTGTTAACACCTCTGAATGTTCATTATACAGAAGCTAGAAAGTGCAGAAAACTGTAAACACTAAATCTGTACAACCCCGCTTTAAGTTCCCTTTTAGGTTATAAATCAGTTTCCAATCCTTCCTAAAGTTTTTACCCAACTAGCTAGGTGTATTAGGGAAGTTTTAAACTAAAACCCAACTTAAAATAGCACTGTTAACCCCTTTGAAAGTTCATTATACAGAAACAAAACTGTAGAAAAAAAACTGAAATCACTAATCTTGTGCAGCAGCTTACCAACTCTCTTTTAATCCATTAATCAGTGTCAAATCCCACCCAAAATCTTTAATCAACTAGATAATTGTTTTAGGAATGATTTGAACTTAAAACAACTCGAAGTAGGGTTGTTAAAGCTACTGAAAATTCATTTTACAGAAAGCTGAAAACTTGAAGAAACTGAAATCACAACTTCAGTGCGCTTCTCTTCTCTTGTATCGCATTGATTCTTTTCCTTCCCAAAGTTTATATAGACTTACTCACCTATGTAGCATTGTCTTGAGTTCATTCTCAAACCAATAATACCGTTATCACTCCTGAAAAGTCATTTTACAGAACTGCTATACTGCAGGAAACTGAAAAACCAGTTTTTGTATCTCTTCTTAAGTTTTCCCTTATTGGTTATTAACCAGTCTTCAATTCCTTCCAAAGCTTTTACCCCACTAGAATAGTGTATTAGGAAGGGTCTGAGCTTAGAAACAATTCTAAATAAGGCTGTCATCACTCCTGAAAGTCCATTTTACAGAAACCCAACACTGCAGAAACTGAAAATGTATAATCCTGTATCTTCTCTTAACCTTTCTGTTTGGTTATTAACCTGTCTCGTAACTCCTCCCTAAGTATTCATACACTGGATTAAGTGTGTTAGTAACATTTTAGAATCATTAGCAACCAAATACCCTCTTTCTAACCATCTGTAAGCGGTTATCCAGAAGTTCAATTTTTCAGGAAAACTAGGAAACTGACATACCGAAATCTGAGGTTCTTTCTTCCTTTCTTTTCTGTTTGTTTACAAATTTGTCTTTCAAATCTCTCCCAAAGTGCTTCACTATTTAGTTAAATATTCTAGAACAATTTTAAACTCGAAAACAACTCCAAACAACAATAATTCAGCCTAAGAAAAGTCATTATACAGAAACTAAGCTTAAACTGTAACATAGGACTAGTATCTCCACTTCCATCTTTCTTTTCTGTTCTTCATTCTGGTTTCCAGTTCCCCCAGGTTGTTTACCTCTTTAGATATGTGGTTTACCACCATTTTGTTTTTTGAATTCAAGAACAGACCCAAAACGATATTGTTAATGCTACACAAATCCAAATACGAAACTAAGAAGAAACTGACACATGATACTGAATTTCCTTTGCTGTTTGTTTCTGATATCTGATCCTACCTCCTACCTTCCCATACTTGTTCAGTTACTTGGTTAAGGTTTCGATTAGCTTTTAACTTCAAAACAACCCAAGGAACCAAGGACTACGTATCTGCAACTCTGTTACACAGACTAAAAACATAAACTGAAATCATGCACTACTGTGATCCTTTTCTTTGTTACTAATTGACTTGCAATTTTCCCCACTTACTTTCCCAGTTAAATGAATCAGTAGGGTTTTAAATTCCTGAACCACTCACTGTCACACCCACTAACTTTGTAACTGCGGCATACTGAACATCCAAACTTCAGGAACTGAAAACATAACCAAGGTTCCTGCCTTCTATTTTCCCTCCCGTTCATTAATCTGTTTTGTTCTCTTTTTTTTAACTTTCCCCCACCTTAGTTACTCACGTAGTTAATTGTTTCACCAAGGTTTGAATTCTAAACAAAAACCACGACAACATGGTGCAACCTACCGAAACTTCATAGAACTGAAATCGGGCAACTAGAACACTGAAACATGGACTGGTATATGTATATATTTCTCCTGTCTTTCTTTTGGTTCTTTTATTCTGTTTTCTAGTCTTCCTAACTTACTTACAGGTAGGCCTATGCGGTAGCGCTATAGTTGATTCATCAGTACCAGGTAAGTTCTTATAACTCCTCTAGAATTTTCGTTATACAGAGAAACAGTTATTTCAAGAATCTGTACAGAATGCTTATACAGCTTGATACCTTGAGTTCCTTTTCGTTTTTGGAGTTGGTTCCTCTTGATATACCTGGGCACAACGTAAACTCTCAGGCCCTTGAATCCTTGGGCTCAACTGGAAATTTTTGTTGAGGTTAGACTTTGACAGACTACAGGAACGATAGCTAGAGAAGACCAGAAATCTGTTTAAAAAAAAACGTTACCTCCTAGTTGAGTTTCAGTGAAATGTTGGCAGCTTCTAACCAGGAGATTTTTGAACAACATCCAGGAGGCTGCATGGGGGTTTACTCATGAAAGGAGCCAAGGAAGCGTTGGGTGAGTTTCTCAGCATTTTCGAACACCAGAAACATTGGAGAGTAGAAGCTAAAAAGGAAAACAAAATTATTTTGAAGCCACACCTTGACTGATGTTCAACAATTAACCTGCAGGTGTTTCTGGATGTGTCTTGGTGCATTCATAGAGGGGGTATCCCGAGGTGTAGGTGCATGACCATGAGACTGGATTTAGTGGCCATGAATCAGGATTTTTTTCTTTGGGCAGGAACACCAAAACAGGGAAAGAGAGGGAAGGGAGGAGCAGAAGTTTACTTAAGCTCGTTAGTTGCCATGAATTGCTCCAGTTTTTCTTTCAGAAGTTTGAGCACCAGCTTGCGCCCATGATGACTGAGGAGAGCAACCTCTTCTGGCGTTGCACTGACCGTGGAATATATGGGAGAGGATGAAAGAGTTGAGTGGGTTATCATACCAGGTATACACATGCAAGGAAGAGGAAAAGTACTGGTGCTACGGCATGAGAGTTTTCAAAGCGGCAGAATTCAGCATGTGGCAGGGATTACGTAAAGTATACGGACATGTGGCGTAGGAAGTGACTGAGTATAGCTATATGGACATAGAGACGTATATGCATGGTGTGTTGGTGATGTAGTGTTGTTAATGAGTAGTCTGATCAGTTAGTTAATTTGTTTTAGTGTTATATTTCAGTAGAGTAGAATAGATATGGTTTTGGTAGTGGCATAGGTGGGGTCTAATTTTGGTTGTTTTAGTTATTAGTTTAAGATGCGTGTGTGTAAATAATGAAAAGTCCAGCACATAAAGTATGGAGTGTCTTAATGTCCCCTCTTAGTTGATATTAAAACGTTAGTGCAATTAACTACCGAATATGAGCACAGCTCAATGTTAAGGCACTTTGTAGAGATATCAATGGTACTGGGGTCGAATCCTGACAGGAGCGTATTTCGCTCTTCTTTTTTTTGTATCATCCAAACATATATACATATGTGCGACTATGTTAATATGTCGTGTGATTAGTTATGTACGCGGCTATTTGATGTTGTCACGTTGTGATATTGTAACGTTGGTTGTACGTATATGTATATATATATATCCATATAAATGTGTCGCGTTGTTACTTATAACGTTTTGGTTTCGAGTGTGCATTCATATATACATGAGTTTATGTTTGTGTATTACGTACCGATACGTGCGACGTTATTATTATTATCTCCATTATTATTATTATTTGGAGTTAATCATCATGGTTGCACATAATCTTAATTTTAATTTAAACTTCACTAATTTAAAGTGATAATCACTCGGGGTATTTCATATAGTTATAGTTAAAGTATTGGTATACTTAATTTGTAAATATATGTATACTTAACACTTTCACATTCGTATCTTTACGATATTTTTTATTCATATACTTATGTACACTATTTATGCAGTCGGTTACTTTAAGTATATGTCCTTTACTCGAATACTTAACATATAGTCAGTCGTTTACTTAAGTAATCCATACACACTAGTAGAAAAAGATTTTTAATGATGACGTTAAACCACGGTTAATGAAAAACCGTGGTTTAAAGTTTATAAACCACGGTTGTAACACCCCCGAATAAACATCCAACAATACAAACATCGTTCCTCGCCATATTACAAGTTAACTATGCAGTGAAATAAACTCCATCCGGGTGTCACAGACGCCAACCACCCACGTGGTTGACACGACCACTCTTCCAACACCAAGTTACGGTCTGTATGACTGGAAACAGCCCTCTATCAAAACTCATTTACAACATAAAGTACAATTCCCAAATACCGAGTGTCTACAACAAATTACCAAATCATAGACTAAGAATTACATCTCGGGTTTAGTAACAACCCATATATTACACATGCCACTACAAACTTAAAAGTCATGCCTTGATGGACTACCCCCATGGTAGCCATCCCGCCTACGCTCCGTTATCGTCCGGCACAATACCTGAAAAAATTTGGGTTGTAAAGGACTCAGCAAACTACGCTGAGTATGAACGTGTGTAGCCCGTATGTTGCCGGGCCACACGACTACTTGATCGAATATTATTAAGTCAATTTGCATGCTATAATGAAGCAGTAAAGCAGGCCACAATACATTATGGTTTCATACACACTCAAAGGTAGCAAAACATTAGTAACAACCAACCAAGCATAACACGCTGGCACCATAGCAACATCATCACGCAACCAATCACAAAAAAGCTGCTAGTATAACAACAGCAATCATGTAAATGGTAAAACGTGTACATAGGTATGTTATACTCATGATCCTCACTATGGGATCATTCGAGCGTTGTGTGTTTTCATTTCTTTCCTCTTGTTCCCATAATATGTGTTTCCTTCTCTTTCCTTGCACCAGGTCTGGGGATATAGTTAGATCCCGTGACCATATCATGTAGGTGCCATTTCTTTCTTGTTTCTTTAAGGATTATTTGTGAATTCTTTTATCACCGCAAGTTGAAGAACGTCTTCTCCATAGCTAATCCTCCAATCCCGGCGTCGTGCGTTGAGGAAGTAGGTCATCTCTAGACTTCAGGATGTGTTCCACCAATAGGTATTCTACTTTTCATTATCATTACAAGTTCTACACCATAGTGGGTGCCATTGGAAGTCCTCTATAGTTTAAGAGGAGTTTTCTTTTTGTATAGTTGTTTTGTTTTGTTTGCGTAGTTCGTCGTGTTTCATCTCAAGTTCCATAAACGAGAAGGGACTAAACTACTGTGTGCGCGCAAATAATATGCAACATGATATAGCAATCATATAAGCAAGATAAGCAAGCAACCCAATTTCATGCTTTAATCTTATGGTCATTTTCACACAAGGCACACAGCAAACAAGCCGTGTAACACGGCAACATACGAACCACACATGTCCATACCTTTTTAGAGCTAGGGTTGTCTCACTCTCGGGGTCCCGGTCGGCGTTCGTTACGGCCCTAGCGTTAATTAAACAAACTCGTCAGTTCTATGATTTCATGTGACAACCTCGTTGTGACGTTTTCCTAGTTTATCTTACTTTATCGGGGTTGTACCCAAGATGAAATTTAAATGCTTAATTTATACTAGCCCTTAGAAATCTTCCAAGTATTATCCTTAGACTCTACTTAGGACACTTATATTTATGGCTTACCCATTAACTAGGTCTCATCTTTAGTTAAGTTTTAGAGTGTTTTTAAGAGCCCAAAATGTGACAAGTTTACCTAAGATTGATTTTAAATCTGCCTACCATGTATCCCCTCTCAGCTAGGCATATTAGTGCAGTTTTATATTCATAAATAACCTAATACAGCACTACTAACCACCTAGAGATCCATCTAAACAGAACAGAAACCTAACAGAAACTGAAAACACAAACTGCACATATCTTCATTCTACTCCATGTTTAAGTTACCAAACTGATGTCTAACTCTCCAAAGTGTTTTACCAATTTAGTTTGATGTATTAGCTACAATTTGGGTTCATTATTAAACCCATAACACACTTTTAAAACCTCTAGAAATCAATCATACTGAGACACAAGTTTCAGAAACTGAAACACCAAATCTGTGCATACTTCCATTGAGCTCTTTTTCAATGCCTTGAATTGCTTTATAATTTTCCCAAAGTGTTTATACTCTTAGGTAGATGTATTATCAAGGTTTCAAGTTCATTTCCTGACCCACTCAACACTCTTATGACTCCTGCAACTTGGTTATACTGAAACAACTCATTATCGAAAACCTGAAACCAGAATTTGTATGTTTCTTCTTTATTTCTCCTTTTGGTTTATGAAACTGACTTCTAAATCTTTCAAATGAATATACCAACTCATATAAATGTATTAGCATTGATTTAGGGTTATTATTAAACCAACATAACCCCTTGTAGACATCTGTATCACCGTTATACAGATATAGCATGATTCTGAAAAAACTGAAAAACCAAAATCTGCACATCACCTCTTCATCTTACTTTGAGTTCATTAACCAGTCTCCAAATCTTCCCAAAATTTTTACACAACTAGATACTTGTATTAGGAAGGATTTTGGCTTAAGAACAACTCAAAAAGAGGCTGTTAGCATCTCTGAAAGGTCATTTTACAGAAATCAGAATCTGTAGGAAACTGAAAACAAGAATTCTGTATAGTTCCTCTTTAAACTTCTCTTAAGGTTATAAATCAGTTTCCAAACCTTCACAAAGTTTTTACCCAACTATCTAGATGTATCATGGAAGTTTTAAACCCAAACCTAACCCAAAAACACTTCTGTTATCACCTCTGAAAGTCTATTTTACAGAAACTAAACTTTCAGAAAAACAGTAAACTCTAGTGTTGTACAGCTCCTCTTCAAACTTTCTTTTAGGTCATAAATCAGTTTATAACCTCACACAAAAATTTTACCCAACTAGATAAGTATATTAAGAAGGTTTTAAGCTTGAAAACAACTCAAAACAGCATTGTTAGAGCTACTGAAGGTTCATTATACAGAACTGTTAAAGCTTCAGAAATATGAAAACAAAGACCTGCATACTTTCTTCTTCATTCTTTTGTTTGGTTATTGATCTGTCTCTTAACCTCTCCCTAAATATCATAGACTTTCTTATGTGTGTTAGATATGTTTTAAACTAAACCAGCTCAAACAACATTGTTAACCCCTCCTCAAACCTGTTACACAGAAGATAGCAGATTCTGGAAAACTGAAAACCAAAACTGTACATCACCTTTTCCTCTTGTTTTTAGTTCATTAATCAGCTTCCAAATCTCCCCAAAATTCTTACTCAACTAGATAGTTTTATTAGGAAGGTTTTGAACTCAAACCCAACTCAAAAAACTCTGTTAACACCTCTGAATGTTCATTATACAGAAGCTAGAAAGTGCAGAAAACTGTAAACACTAAATCTGTACAACCCCGCTTTAAGTTCCCTTTTAGGTTATAAATCAGTTTCCAATCCTTCCTAAAGTTTTTACCCAACTAGCTAGGTGTATTAGGGAGTTTAAACTAAAACCCAACTTAAAATAGCACTGTTAACGCCTTTGAAAGTTCATTATACAGAAACAAAACTGTAGAAAAAAAACTGAAATCACTAGTCTTGTGCAGCAGCTTACCAACTCTCTTTTAATCCATTAATCAGTGTCAAATCCCACCCAAAATCTTTAATCAACTAGATAATTGTTTTAGAAATGATTTGAACTTAAAACAACTCGAAGTAGGGTTGTTAAAGCTACTGAAAATTCATTTTACAGAAAGCTGAAAACTGGAAGAAACTGAAATCACAACTTCAGTGCGCTTCTCTTCTCTTGTATCGCATTGATTCTTTTCCTTCCCAAAGTTTATATAGACTTAACTCACCTCTGTAGCATTGTCTTGAGTTCATTCTCAAACCAATGTAACACTCTAACATTTCTGTAATTCAGTTATACAGAAGCAGTCATTTATCGGAAATCTGAAAAACAAAACTTGTGCATTTCTTCTTCATTCCATCTGTTAGGTTGTCCACTGACTTCTAATCTCCCCCCTAAGTATTTGTAAACTTACTTAAATGTATTAGAAATGTTTTAGGCTTATTAGTACAATACACCACTGTTAGTTGCCCTGAAAGTTCATTTACAGAAAAGAAAACAGAAAAACTGAATACTGAAAATCCTGAACTCATGCATGTCCTTTTCAGCTGCTTTAATTCTGCTATCTAAACTATCTCAAATCTTCCCAAACTTGTTTAGTTACTCATTCATGTGTTTTCAAACCGTTTTAGGCTCTGGAGCAGACCAATACCACTCTGTTACGTCTCTGCACTCATGTATACTGAAGTTTCAATGTGACAGATTTTGAAGCATATTTTTTTTCTGTTGTTTTCTTCTTGTTCTCTGATCCGACTTCCATTTCCTTCACAAATTGCTTATCCAATCAGTTGAGTGTTTTACTCAGATTTTTAACTTCGAAACAGACCCATAGCAACATTATTTATGTTACTGAAATTCCCTTCCAGTACAGAAAATCGTAAGTTTTCAGAAGGAGCTGAAAACTGAAATCTAAAACCTGTTATCCTCTCCTCTATTCTTTTCTTTCTGGTTCATGAAATGATCTCCAGCTCTTCCCTAACTGTTGACTTCGTTACTTAAGTGCTTTATCAAGCTTCCAACCCTAAACAACACTCATTTAGTTTCTGAACTAATTACACAGAAACACAAACACAAGGTAATCAAAAACAAAACCTGAACTGATGTATATTTCCTGTTATTGTTTTTCTTTCTGTTATCAAATCTGTTTTTTGTTTATCCCAACTTGCTTACCCATTTAGTTTAGTAGTATCCTGTTTTTTTAACTCAAAACAGACCCAAAATGGTATAGACAAAACACCTCGGAAATCTCTTATACCGAACTGAGCATGAACTGTCACTGGTGGAACGGAACCATTTAATTACGGTCCAAAACCGTGTATAATTACGGTTCTGGACCGTAGTCTATGGGCGTAATTAAAGACAGCGACGTCTTTAATTACGGTTTAAAACCGTAATTAAAGGCCCTTTTCTGTCCGCGTGTCACTGACTTTACATTACGGTTATTGGTAAAACCGTCATCTAAAGTCCTTTTGGCGCGCGCACTTTAGATGACGGTTTTGACAATAACCGTAATCTAAAGTCCTTTGGGCGCGCGCGCCAAAAGGACTTTAGATTACGGTTATTGTCAAACCGTCATCTAAAGCGTAATTTTTTTTGTTTTTACAAATCTACGCAATTGCAACAGAAGCAGAAATATAAAAGATAAGCAACAGAGGCATCAGACCAACAAATGTGCAGAAACTGCACAATTGAACCACTGAATCAAATACCAACAACACAAATTCATTCTCTGCGCACAATTGCAACAGAGATAACATCTAATATACACCAGATCGAAAATCTGTTACAGAAATATTCAATTGCAAATTCATTCTCTGCGCACAATTGCATATTCAATCTGTTACACAATTGCAACAAGATAACATTGCAAATTCATTCTCTGCGCACAATTGCAACAGAAATATTCAATACAGCAGCTAGAATCTGTTACAGCAACAGCAGCTAGCAATTCATTACAAAAAATATAATCTGTTTACAAGCAGCAACTAGCAGAATCAGAGAGCTACAAAGGTAGCAATGTAACCTATACATGGTAGATACAACTAGGATGACTCCCAGCAAGAAATAGCATAAAACAGAAGCGTAAAGCAGTAGAAAAACGGTGCAGAAAACTGTGTGAAAAACAAAATCCATCAGAGCTAGCTAGTCTACCACTCCATTCTCATAAACATGGCTGACACGCTCTCTCTGACATGCAACAAGTCGTTTGGATGATAAGTCGAGAATTTGGCAAAATGCTCTTTAATCTGCAACAAGAGAAGGAATGGAAAACATAATGAGATTAAGATAAAGACACAAAAAATCTGCGAAAGAATTAAATACAAGACAACGTTCGTATTACCTTGTCTTATCATTCTCAAAACTTGGGAAGTACCCGCAGAACTCGTACATATACCGCATCACGTAGTACCCGCAACTCCTGGAGTCCCTTGGGTAGGGCACTAAATCACCAAAATTCACAAATGTAAAACAATTGTACAACGATAATAGCAGCACGAATGAAATACATGAATTACCAAACCTTGATGTAATCGACGATCAAATCACCAAACTCTCCCTGTGGGGTTTTTTTGTAACAACTGTTACATATATTAACAAAAACGTTTAGCAAAATGAACAAGTACATTAATTTGGTTCAAAAAACTTACAAACAATTAAATAGTAATAAAACTTACTCTTTGATTAAGTCTTCAGTGTGGAATTTTGTCCACTGCCCTAGTGGATCTAGAACGAGCAGAGTAGCGGTGGCAGCGCAGAATATAAACAAAGCCCAGTGGTGGCTACAATGTCAAATACAAAATGAAATGAGAAATGAAGGTAAAAAAGTTAGCTAATTAGTATGTAATTTTATATCAGAACTCACGTTTGGTGATACGGCATTAGAATGAATAATTTACTCTGTTGATCAGCAACATTGAAGCAATGACTCATGTAATTACAAAACCTCCCGGGGTCCTTAGTGATTGAGTCGTACGATAAACGCTCCGGGCACACCGCAGTAATGGAGGTCATTCCTTCTCAGCACATCTCTCAAGCAGACCTCTATTATATCACATGTACTATAAAAAGTTAGCCAATGCAACTTCATAGATACTTATTCTATATGTTTTTACAGTATGAGGAAAGAACACTTACTTTAGATAAGCTTGAATAATGTTAATGTTCAGATAATCTCCACACATCATCTCTCTGATGTCCTTAAAGTTGATTGCCGTGATCATATCTTCTTCGTAGTGAAACATCGACATGGAAGCGTCATCATGAAGTTGTTAGTTTGAGATGACTTCGACATGATCTTGTCGTAGAGATTCACTGCTTGGCCCCCAAAACATTAACAAGTTTTTGTGGCAGTGCGAGCTTATTTTTAGGCACCTCAGAAGTCTTGGTGCGACATCCCGGACGGGCGCTGGATTCTTACCTTTCGCACCCCGACTCACTGGATTCTTACCCTTCACACACAAACAGTAAAGCATAAATGTAAAGATAATTACTAATTGATTATTATAGTAACATTAAACATTTATCTAGAACATACCCTTCTGACAGGATTCGCCGCCGCGCTGATCTCTTCTTCTCTGGGCTGGATACGCGGCGAGGAAGCTCAGGGATCTCAGGATTCGCCGGCGCACTGGTCTCTTCTAGTCTGGGCCGGGTTACGCGGCGAGGAAGCTCAGGGATCTATAATAGATTAGATTAGACACTTAATGCTAAATAATGCATTTTATTAGATACTAAATGGTTGTCAAACAGTCTTACCTCATCGGTGACAACAATATAACATGCTGGCCAGGGCAATATGTCTCCCTTCGCTTCGATCAGTGTGCATTTGTTGTCAAACGCCATTGGAAGGTATGCATGCTCAAATCCATCAATTATCAGGTCCAAGGTCACACAGCGTAGAATGGGGGTAGACGTACGAAACTGATGAGCGTGAGTGGACCTGATGGCAACACCGTCCCGTAGGCCGCATCTACAGGGTGCCCTTCTAATGGTATTTGGAGACGGCATTTTTGTTGCTCCTTTAATAAACAGAGATAATACGTGAAATAAATAAGTGAGTCCAATCTAATACTATTTAAATGACTTTATTTTAGGAGAAAAATAGTTAAACAAAGCTAACCCGGATGTTGGCAAATGGGTACGGGTCAGCGGCCGGAGCACAACTAGACGAGGAAGATAGTCGAGGAGGATCATGCTGCTGCTGCTGAGTAGTCGCATGTGCGATCGAATTCAACGCTTCCTGCAGCCTCTCCTCGAAAGCCCGGCGCTCAGCAGCCAGTTTCTCCTCATTAGCTTGGCGCTCAGCAGCCCACTTACGCTCTACCATCGCCTCGACTTCAGCAGCACTCATCTGACCCTTCCTAGCAGATGGCGGGAATACGTGCTTCTGACGTACTTTCCCCCAAATCCTCTAACACGCCCCGGGTGATCCTTCTTCCCAAGTATTTGATTGAGAGCGTCGTCTTGAGAAGGAGGAGCGTGTATGTCTACTTCTCCTCTCTGTGCCGCTTCATACTGTCCAATTGTCATAGTAGTTAACACTAAATTAAGATCAACAAACACTTGAGTATATAAGTAAATTATTTAACAGCTACTTTCAAATACTTACAATTGGTTAGCCAGTTGTTCCATCGCAGCATTAGGAAATATCCTCTGACCTTCGCTGGTCGTTGTCTGGCGTCCCAGTATGTACATCTGCACCCTCCTCGCCTCAGAGACATCCTCGATCGGGCATTCACTTCCATCCTCGTTCTTCCGTGTCAGCAAACCAGCTTCTTTCCACATGTCGAGGCTGCCCACATATCCCCTTCGTCCCATGGGTGGGGGTAGAGATTAGCTTCACGGTTTTGCCGTGCTTGTTCTTGTATTTGCTGTTAAGAAAGTACAACAGAAAATTAATTAGAAAATCAGGGATAAAGCATTATGAGCATTAATTAAGAAAAGAGTACACACAAACATACCCTGAACTCGGGGGTGGCGTGCCGCTCAACGAACTCCTTCCACTCCTCTTCAGTGATCATGCCGTTGTACACACATACGGCGGAGGCTCACGTGGGGGCACACTCTTGATCCAGTGCTCAACCAAGTAGTGGCGGAATGATTTAGCTTTGCCGGACACCAAAGAAAGAACAGTCTTCTTCACTTCTTCTGGGATCTTGTATCGTTCTTGCACCTTCTTCCAGATGGTCTCCTTTACTTCTTGCGGGACTTGTTTCCATGTGCGGTTGATGCAGCAATGTGATCTGGCCAAAGTCCCTAGCATACTAGCGAACTCTGACCTGCTGCCCCCGTAATACCTCCCAAACTTGTCCCACATAAGATTGATCTCATCCAGTTTCTGCAATTTCAACCCACGGGTCGGACCTCTACCTCTGGGTCTCTGAGTAGCACTCGTAGAAGGTGCACTCATGGAAGGGCCAACAGCAGCAGCGGCAGATGTAGATGGGCCAACAGCAGCAGCGGAAGATGTAGATAGGAAACAGCAGCAGCGGTAGAAGGAACCGGTACCATTTGCTGCTCATTGTCGAACTCACGACAACATAAATCGAACTTTCATAACCATTCTCCTGATCAGCCATGTCCTGATCAGCCATTATCTCTCAACCCACATTCCCTCATTATGGTCTGATCGTATATACTCACGATGACCTGTGACCTCCGCCTCTTCCAATGAAATAGGAACAGTTGGAGGATCATCTTCTACATCATACTCATCATCAACCACACCATCCACACCAACTATTCCTCTTCTCCCTTTAAGCACAACAGACCATCTAGGATTACAGGGATCAGCTACATAAAATATCTGCTTAACCTTCGTCCCAACAACGAATGGCTCAACCGTGGGAGTAGCTCTAGACAGTTCAACCAGTTTCATACCATGCTCCTCCTCACGGTAGCCATGATTGTTGTTCACCCAGTTACAGCGGAAAACACACATTTCATAGCTGTTGTAGTCCAATACCCAGATGTCTTGTATAACACCAATATGATTGTTGTACTGAGACTGGACTATGACCCACGACACCGATGTCGTATAAGTTTTGATAAGCTTCAAGCTCTACACCACTGTTTTGATTCGTTGACTTCTGATCCTGACGTTTTGAAAAAGGTGAATCCGTTGACATCGTACCCCTCATAAGAAATTACATCCAGATTTGGTCTAAATGCAACTACTTTAATTAGTTCAGGCACATTCGTGGACTGATCGGACAACACTCTGTCCTTGAACCATCGGACAAATGTCCTATTCTGCTCATTTTGTAGTCTAACGTCACTCATGTTTGGATATTGTGATCTTAAAACACACAAGTGTTCATCAAATTGGTTCAACATCTTCAAGATGACTTAGCACAACTAAATGCGCTTTGTTAAGAGTGTCTATGTCAATTCTTTTCAGTTTCCGTCCAACCGTGCCAACACCCTTCAATCTCCCCTCGTGTCTAGAACGTGGAATTCCAATGGTATCGACACCTTCTAGGTAATTGGTGCAGAAGTCTACAACTTCCTCTGTGATAGTGCCCTCTATAATACTACCCTCTGGGTGACGACGGTTCTTCATTTTCTTCTTCAGGACACCCATGTACCTTTCGAACGGATACATGTAGCGAAGGTACAAAGGACCACACATCAGAATCTCTCTTACAAGATGCACGAGGAGATGTATCATTATGTCGAAGAACGATGGAGGAAAATACATCTCCAGCTGCCACATTGTCACAATAAGATCCTTTTGTAATTTAGAAAGAGTGTCCACATCAAGAACCTTAGACGAAATGGATTTGAGGAAGACACTGACGTTTGTGATTATGTGTCTTACAGCATCCGGCAAGATCCCACGTAGTGCAATTGGCAAAAATTCTTGAAGTAGGACATGATAATCGTGAGATTTCATTCCTACTAATTTGAAATCTGTCATGGACACTAGGTTCTTATGTTTGAGGAGTAACCTGATGGCACCTTGATGTTGTAAAGGGTACTGCATAGACTATGTTCTCTTCTTTAGACAGAGTGTGACAGGCAGGAGGCAAGAATGTGCGTTTCCACGTTCTTGCGGGCCAAGCTCTGTGCGTATGCCCAACTCAATTAAATCTTTTCTTCCTTTCAAATGATCCTTTGTCTTTCCTTTTATGTTCAAAAGGGTGCTAGTGATACTTTCACCCACGTTCTTCTCGACATGCATCCCATCGATACAATGTCTAACCTCCAGATGCTGCCAGTACTGTAGTTCCCAAATATTGATTTCTTTTTCCAGACACTTTTTTCACCACTTTTGGTTGGCGGCCCGAAGTTGTTCACAATATTATCCAACTTTTTGTAAATCTCTGTACCTGTCAAAGGCTGGCGCACCACGCTGTGATCAGTTTTCCATCGAACTCTTTCATATCTTTCGATACTTATGTCCTTTTGGAAGCATTTTTCGGTGGCCCATATACACGGTTTGCCACTATGTTTCAAGCGAATGCTACAAGTGTTTTCACCACAAATCGGACACGCCAACGCCCCTTGATTGAATAGCCTGAAAGATTACCATAGGCGGGGAAATCATTGATTGTGCAGTACAACATAGCACGCAAATTGAAGTCCTCTTTACTGAATGAGTCGTAAACCGTAGCCCCTTCATTCCACAAGAGTTGTAGATCCTCTATCAAAGGTTGTAGGAATACATCAATTTTGTTGCCCGGTTGCTTTGGACCCGATATTAACAAAGACAACAAGATGTGTCTTGGTTTCATGCATAACCACGGCGGTAGATTGTAAATAACCAAAAGTAAGGCCAGGTACTATGTATGCTACTCAAAGTACCGTAAGGGTTCATCCCATCCGTGCACAAGCCTAGCCTTAGGTTTCTCGGTTCGTTACCAAACTCAGGAAATTTTACATCTATGTTTCTCCACTGTGGTGCATCAGCGGGATGTCTCAATCTGCCATCCTTTTTCCTGTGAACTGAATGCCACCAAAGATTCTCTGCGTCTTTCTCAATGGAGAACAAACGTCTGAACCTTGGAATGATGGGCAGGTACCACAGTACCTTAGCTGGTGAACCTTTCTTACTACCGCTGATGTGAGTTTGTTGTTTCTTATACCGTGACGCTCCACATGCTGAACAGCTTTCAGCAAATTCATCCGATTTCCAAAACAGCATGCAACCATTTGGACAAGCATGAATTTTCTGGTACCCCATACCCATTGGGCATCATTTTTTTGGCTGAGTACGTAGTCGTTGGTAAAACGTTGTCCACCGGAGAACGTATTTCAATAGTTCCAGGAGGTCAGTGAAACTTACGTCGCTCCAGCCATGTTTCGCTTTCAAGTTGAATAGCTTGAGGACGACACTCAACTTGCTTAACTTTGTAGGGTCACACCCGGGGTACAACAGTGTTTTGGATGAATCCAACAAATTTTCATACTTGTCTGGCGTGTTAGAGTAATGTCGTTCCACATCTTCGAGCATAGTCTCAATGTCATCATCCCAGAAATCTGGCTCAACGTTAGCTGTAACGTCTTCTGGATCACCAGCAACTGTATCATCTCCAAGTTCTGTTTCTGTGTTTGCCTGACCATTATCCCCTTCGTCAGGCTTAATAACATCGAACGCACTCTGACCATGCCATCGGATTATATCTTGGAAATCTTTTGTAAAACCGCGGTGAATCAGATGTTCCTTAATTGTTTCAACGCCGCGATATCTCAGATTGTTTTGGCAGTCGATACACGGACAAAATATGTATCCTTGTCTGTAGGTTTCAGATTGTTCGCCAACACTGTGCATAACTTATCAACTCCTTCTAAAAACTTGTCATCCAAATTTCCGCTGTAAATCCACAAACGTTCCATCTCCTTCTAGCTATTTATATGAAGGCATCCATTTCATACTGTCACCCGTGGCAGAGTCTTTACACTTTTGTATCTTATCAACCTAAATCCATCCATGAGTATTAAATCCCACCGGTGAACGTGTTTTTAATATGTAATTTATTGAAAATTTCGGCAGCATCTCCCTACAGTTCTTCAAATGCACGATATTATGATATTAATCAATAATATATGCATTCGAAGAACAATAAAGAGATACTGTTGAAATAATCAATAAAGTACATATTAAAAGCACATTCACACCCTAGGTGTGTGATTTAACAATCGTGGACAGTCCCGACAGGGACTGCCGAAGATATACCTCTATTAGGTATATCTTGGGCGGATAACTATGTTTGGTAGTTTGTCAAATATTTATGTATATATATAAATCTTACCTCTGGTAGACGATTAGCCGATGCTAAGACGGTTGAGGTCGGAAGCCTAAATAAAGTCGTAGTCCTGATGCATAAATGAAAAACGACAACATTAGAATTCATCAAAAAATCAAGGTTAAATTCTAGCTAAACCGCGGAAAAAAATCGACAGCATCTCCCCTATATTTCTAACGTCTCCAAATCAGTTTTATCAAAGTCAAATTCGCACGCACCATCTATACTGGTAACATATAAACTTATCTTCACTGATGTATTTAGTTTGACAGAGACAGAAGTCTAAGTTTTAAAACTGAAACTGAGGTCGATGTTCCTTCCTTCTGTTATTTAATTCAATCTGTTATATTGGCTAGCCCTTCTCAATGTGTTTATGTCTGAGCTATTAGGTTCAATAGTTTTTCACTTCTCTAAACAGCCCCAACATCTTTCCGTTGCCTCTACTGGACAGATTCACACAGAAATCAAACAGAAATAGAAACTGAAAGAAAAGAAACAGACAGACAGAGACTGGTGTATGACTCTCTCTGTTTGTTCACGTGTTTGAATTCTCAAACCTTTTAAACTGTCGATCCTGTCAATTTGGTGTGTTATAAAGTTTCTAACTCAACTAAACCCAAGGCAACTTTGTTACAGATGCAGAATT
Source organism: Limonium bicolor (assembly GCA_023374045.1). NCBI lineage: Eukaryota > Viridiplantae > Streptophyta > Magnoliopsida > Caryophyllales > Plumbaginaceae > Limonium > Limonium bicolor. The sequence goes on along the minus strand of CM041782.1, from coordinate 270,623,190 downwards.
AGTCAGAACCTGATCTGATAGGAAAAACTGAAGCTGAAATCCAAAATCAAAACAGAAACTGAGTTTACAGATGGTTTGAAAAGTTACCGTAACTAAGCACCGAAGTGGGCAAGTAGTGTAGAAATCAGTCCACGAACTAGGTCGCAATTAACTGTGAATCTGGGCACAAATATATGAACAAGGTTAGAACATTTGCCATTACACTCTCAGGATTCGATACAAACGAGGTTAGAACTTGCAATCGAAATGCATGTATATGAATAAAGTTAGAAAAAAACGACAATCAATCGATCGCATACCCAATACACGATAGAGACGTCGACGGTGAGACCAGTGGTAGATGGGTGGTGACCGGCGGCGATGGGAGTGACAAAGGTGGTGGGAGCGACGGCGGCGATGGCCGTTAGCAAGGTGACGGAGAGAGGATGCGATTCAGTGAGGAAGATAGCGCGAAAGAGAAGAAGAGTTTGAGAGTAGAGTGTAGTGTGCAGAGTGTTGGCAAATGTTTAAATGGACTTTAGATTACGGTTTACATGTAAACCGTAAACTAAAGTCACACTTTACATGACGGTTTCCAAAAGAACCGTAATCTAAAGTGTAACGAAATTAAAAAAAATAGCGTGATAATTTTTTGGCATATGTTGGGTTTCAAACATAGGTAACACATTAATATAAAGTTTTTATTAATCTAAAATACACTGGGTAAAACGACGTCGTTAAGTGTAATCTAAAGTGTAACGAAATTTAAAAAAATAGCGCGATAATTATTTGGCATATGTTGGGTTTCAAACATAGGTAACACATTAATATAAAGTTTTTATTAATCTAAAATACACTGGTAAAACGACGTCGTTGACTATCAGTCGGGGTTGGCGCGCCTTTTTTAGGAGCGACTTTAGATGACGGTTATTAGTGAAACCGTAATCTAAAGTCCGTTGACCGTAAAGCGCGCGTCAACACGGGACTTTAGATTACGGTTTCACTAATAACCGTCATCTAAAGTCCTCCTAAAAAAGGCGCGCCTACCTCCGCTCGATTATTGATTACGATTAATTCAATAAACGTCGTTAATTAATTCCGGCCTTCCTATTAATCACGGTGTCTGTTAAGCCGTGATTAAACCACCGTCATTAAAGGCTCGCGTTCCACTAATGTGTAAAAACTGGAACACAAGGTTGATATCATTTATGCTGTCTTTTTTTTTTTGCTAATGATTTGGTTCCCAGTTCCTCTCCATTATTTAGTTACTGGGCTAAGTGTATTAGCAAAAGCTTCTCCTCCGACTAAACCCAAACAATGTTGTTACCCCTGCTGGAACTTGCTTATACTGAGGCAAGGAACTGAAATCTGAAAAAAAATTGAAAACAGAAAACTGACACGTTAAAATGATAGTTTTACTTCCACCTTTTCTTATTAAGCTGCTAACTGGTTTTCTTTCTCCGGCCTCCCAGTTATTTTACAATTTCTCACTTTTTAATAAGCTTTTAGGTTGAGTCATTAATCCATTTCAATTGTTGGTCACTTCAGGAAGGTGGTAAGTACACAAGAAACCCCCAAAAAAAATTTTCAGAAACTGAAACTAGTTTCTGCCCTCCAACCTGATTTCCTCTTGATGTCTAGCTACTTAGCTTAGTGTTTTAACATGGTCTTACCCTTAGAAACAGATCCAAAACAATCTGTTAAACTATGGAAACATTTTAAAACTGAAGTGAAGGGGAGTTGAATATCACCTCTTTTTTTCTTCCTTCGTTTTGTTTCCTAAGCCTGGTTTTCTTAGCACTGCTCAATGGTTTTACTGGGCAAGGGTGTTAGTTAGTCTTTAAGTTCCTCACTAGGTCAATACCATCCTCCTGTTACATCTGGAAAAGATGACAGATTGAGTAGATGTGTGTAGAAGTAAACATTGCAGAGTTAAACATCGAGTTCCTGCTTGCATGCTCTTACCTTGGAGCTCTGGAGAGGGTTGGTTACAGAATTCCCAAAACTCTATCGGTATTAGCTGGAGAGGCTCTGTTGTGCAGAAAGAACATGAGGAAGATTAAGGTAGCTTGAGTAGAAAGTCCAGTTTCGGACAGATAGGAGGGGAAGGAGAAGAGAACTGCTTAGAGCACAGGGTACTGATAGTTGTCCTTCCCTTGCTGTTCCTGAATTTTTCAGAGGCTCAATATCCACGCAAGGCACCAGCAACAACTGAAGAGAGGACTGAGGAAAAGAAAACGCAATGGGGACATTCAGGAAGGAGCCCAAGGCAGACTGAATGCAGACGGCCAACTATGCTAATGGGTGGAAGTTTCAACGAGAAATTTGTGGGAGTTTGAAGAGGAACACAGTGTTGGTGTGATGCTTGTCACTTGATTACTTTAAACTGAAACCGACAATAGCTATTTGTTTAAGTCGAGATTGGTCTCAGTCTTGGCGCGGGTGGTGGGTTCGTTTAGCATACATATTTTTTGTTTTGAAATCAGTACAGAGCAGATGGTATGCTGATGGGTTGCGTTCAGTTATTGTTGGGGAAAAGAGCAAGAAAGTTTGTGCTAGAATAGAAAGAAGAGAAAGGTTATTAAGTTATACACTTGGTCTGGTGCTCTTGTGCTGTTGTTCGAGGTGTGGAGTTCGAAAAAGAACAAGGGGTATGAGGTTGTTGTGTACATGTCGGTAATGGGAAAGAAGGAGTGACTACTGCAGTATGTTTTATTCCTCTCCTTCTCTTCGGTAGTTAACTAGTAATATTAGGTTGATATTGATTACTGAATTCGAGCATAGCTCAAACCGATTAAGACGTTCATAGGCATACGAGAGGTACGGGTTTGAACCTTAGTGGGAGCGCCTTTGTTCCTCTTTTTTTATAAGTCATACACATGATTATTTATTTATATGAGAAGGCTATGTAATATAAGCGTTATTAGTTAGGTACGTGACCACTTTAGTTCTGTTACGATGTTATGCGACGTTATTTTTATTATTTACAAGTATAATATCGTAACGTTATGTACATGTATTTTTGTACTAATATGTCACGTTATCGTGTATCAGACATACATATGCCCGTACTGAATTGAATTGTTCGTGCATTATCCCATGTCCCGAAATAATGGCACGTTGTCATTCATGGACGTAACACCGATTTGTATATATGTATATATATTATATGAGTACGTTTACGTTTTTAATTTGTCGAAGTATATAGGATGTTCAAACCGTCTATTGGGCGCACTAGTGGTCTTTATTTCTGAAACACCCCTAAACAAATAAACACATAAAATCATAAACGAGTGAGGACATCCGAGAATAACGTGTCACATAATCGGGACACGTGATAATGCATGAACAATTAAATTAAGTACGGACATATATAGTCGAGAACATGAGAACGTGACTATTAATACAGTCGCATACATATATATATACGTATATAAAAATACATATACGTAACGTTACAAACTTTACAACGTCGTATATCGTCGCATAGTTACACATAACTAAAACGCGACAAACTAAAGGGGGGGCGTATATTATATACGTGTACGTATAAATAACTAATAACGTAACAAAATAAGGTAGTCGTGTATAAATTAATAACGCGACGTATTATATAGTCGCTCATACTTATAAATAAGCTTTATATAGCTTATACAAAAAAAAGAGCAGAAACGCTCCCGCTGAGGTTCAAACCCCTACCTCTCGTATACACCCAGAACGCTTTAACCGGTTGAGCTATGCTCGTATTCAGAGGAATGCTAGCCTAATTAGACTAGTAGTTCGACTAATACTGTAACCACAAAAAAAAGAGAGATCTGACCCAGTCAGGCCTCGCATTATCGAAAATTCAGCAGGTCTCAAAAAGTTGAGACAAAGATAGTTAAGCCCATACAGGCCTCGTTGTTAGAAGGCTAACCCACTCCTTAATCCCCTCTCTCTCTCGCATGTGTGTGCCGAGATGAACAATACTCAACTCGGGTTTGCTCCCAGTTCTTCCCGATGCGCGAAAGTCCAGAGCAGGGCTTTGAACTTCCTTAATCTCTGCGCATGCAAGGAGTATTACCGGTCCTGAAAAAAAAAAACTAGAACGACGCAAGACCCAGCAGCAAGTTAGCGATGTTTTCTTCAACTTATCCCACATGCAACTCGATTCTTGCATGTCCAGAAGCTCTGAAAATCCTCTGTCAACTGCCGCCATTTAAAGGCAACCAGTGACCAAGTTATTTCTACTTCCAACCGTTTGTATGCCTGAAAATCCTAAGTGCTCAGCTTCCTTTTCATACGTTGCTATCTGGTACTCAAACCCTTGTTTCTCCATGTTGCATGTCTGAATCTGGATCTTTTACCCATTTGTGAATTTGAAACACCACGAGTTCAACCAGCAAGGTAATGCTACCGGGTGTTCTAGTATTTTCATTTCCGTTTGCTTTCCTTTGCCCAACTCTGTTCGAAAGTCTTACTAAATTCGGCTAATCTCCTGCATCTTTTCGCGCAAGCATTTTTGCATGCAACTCCTCTGCCTCGAGAGGTTCGGTTACAGGAGAATCCACCCCAAATTCCTGCTTGTATTCTAGCGCAAGAAAACATTCTGGTTGTGTTTACTCCCGTGGTTCTCTTTGTTCTGTTTTTGTCCGAGGATGGACAGCTGATTCCTTTTCTATCTACTTAGTTTCCAGTAATTGAATGTGCTCTGCAAGCCCTAGAGCAACACCGGTCAGAGATTACATTTGAAGAGTTCCCGAGGTAATCCTCCTAGTCACTTGTGCATGTCCTGATCAAGCATTTTTCCCTTCAGTAACATTTGAGCAACTAATTCCTGCTGTTTGGAATCTGCAACTCACCTGACATCTGATGCCGTTCAGGTGTGAAGTATACATAATCCCAAGAGATTCCCAAGGAAACAGCCCCAAAGCCCTAAGGTTGTATCCGCTCAAACCTTCCAACTGTACTTAATCTTGTTCACGTTTTAGTTTGAAGTTCTTGACAGCCTAATAACAAACAGAAGAGAAATTATCGGTTGTAGGGTTCAAGTTTTCATCAGTAATCTTGGTTCTGTATAAGGAATCCCTGTAGTGTTAGCAGCCTTCTCCTGAGTCATTCTTAAGTTCAAATCATCCTAATACACCTAGTTACCTGGGTAAAAACTTTGGGTAGGATTAGGCCAGGGTATTGAACCAAGAAAGAAAAAGACACTTCAATCGTCGTGTTCCAGTTTTAGTGGCGGCAGCGGTTTCAGTATGCTGAAGTTTCAGTAGCTTACCCATGTTGTTGTGGATCTTTGTGAACTTAAAACCGTTAATTAAACTGGAGATAATAATGCACAAAGTAATCAGAGGGAATTACTCAACCCAAAACTAAATAATGCCTAAACGGTAAGTGTTGAAATTCTATTAAATGTGGGTTGGATAAATCTGATAACAACATGCTGAAGATTAGTGATCTAGTTTCTGTTGTGTTAGGATTCTGTTTTATTTTTGTAACTTCAGTAAAACAAAGACAAATCAGAATTAGTAAGTGGATTAGGCTAGAGACTAGGGGAATATAATGTCATCAATCTGTTACAACAGTTGCTAGTAAAGACCATATTAAAGAACAAGTAGGGAAAACAAAAGAGTAAGCTACACAGCTCTGGTTTTCAGATTCCTCGTTTTCTGGCCCTGTGTATAATGAATGTTACAGTTGGGGGTTATGTTAAAAACCTTACTCACACACGCTTAACTAAGTGGGTACATAGTTAGAGAATGAACTCAAGTCAGGTTATCAAGCATAAGAGAAAAAAAAGAGGAGAAGCTATCCGTTTCTGATTCTGATTCCCAGTTTCACAGGGTTGAATAAGAACCTTCAGTAGTGTAGTCCGTGAATTGCCTTGGGTTGTTTAAAAAATTAAACTATATTAAGATGTGAAACTAATTGACTCAAAAGCCTAAGGGGAGTTGGGAAGAAGTAGAACCAAATCGTGAACAGAAAACAGAAAATACAATGAGGGAGACACTGTTTTAGTGTGTTAGTGTTACGGGTTCTGTTTCTGTATAAGTTATTCAGAGATGTTAACTAGACTAGTTTGGGTTATTTCAAGTTAAAACTTTATCAAAACACTTAACTGAGAAGCTAAAACAGTTGGGGAGGATTGGAGGTCAATTGCAAACAAAGAAATGAGGTAAAGGGGTTACACCAGATCACGTTTTCTGTTCCAGTTGTAGTTGGTACCGGCATGTTTTCAGTATATTAAATGTTGATTTAGGATTTCTCTTGATGTAAAACAGTGGTAAACCTTTTAACTGAGTAAGGAAGTAGGTTGGAAAGACAAGAAAACAGAAATCAAATTCAAAGGAAGGAGTAGCAGTGTAATTTCAGATTCTGTACTTTGCTGTTTAGTGGAAGTTGCACCAGTGCGATGCTGTTGTGGGTGTCTTAGAACTAGAGCTGCAATGAAATGTATAACCAGTAACTAAGATAGTTGGGGAAATGGGAAAGGGTTAGATAACAGAATGTAAAACAACAAAACAGAAGAGAGTAATTCAAAAGAAAACAAGAACTAATCTGTTGCATCTGTAGGAATGAAAACATAAGAGGTGGTAGCAGTTTCTGTTTTTGTAGTTTGTTATCGGTTTCTGTATAATGAAGCTTCAGAGACTTTTTACAGTGATGCTTTGAGCTGGATTTGGATGGAGACTGGCCTAATACTTTTAGCAATCTGTAGTTAAGTTAGGGAAAACATTTGAAGTCAGATTAGTGCATAACAGAAAAGGAAACAGAATAAGTTATCAGGTCATGTTCCAGTTTCCTGTTTCTGTACAGAGGGTTTGGGTGAGTGTTTATTGGTGAGATTTTGAGTTTAAATAGAGATGAAACACTTGACTGGGTTGATAAGTGCTTGGGAGTGAATTGAGGGCAGAGTAACAACTTAAAAAGAAAAGGGCAAGTAAGGAAACCTGTTTCGTGTTTCAGTTTCGTTTTTTCTGAAATTGGTGTTTCTGTATAACCTGGTACAGAGAGTTTAAGGGGTTATATTGGGAGTGTTAGGAGCTCAAAGTTTTACTAAATCACCTGACTAGATGTGATAACATTTTGGAAAATAGAAAGTCCAAATTCGAGAGTAAAGAAAATTAAGAGGAGTGAAAGTTGTCAGATTTTGTTTCAGTTTTCAATGTTGGGCGTATCAGTAACACTACCAAGTTGTGTTGATTTGTCTTGAGTTTAGACTCTGGGTAAAACACCTAACTAATCGAGTAAACAAATTGTTAGAAGAATTGTAAGTCAGACTAATGAGCACAGACAAGAATATAGAATAGAGAGTATCAGGTTGATGTTTCAGGTTTGCAGTTTGTTTTCAGTTCTGGAACTTATAGTATTTCAGGTAAGTAGGATTCTGTAAGGATAACAAGTGGTTTGGGATTCAACACAGTAATAGAACAATTAACTACATGAGGTATCATTAGGGAGAAGTTGGGAGACAAGTTATTATACAGAAAGAAAAGAACATGCTTCAATTCATACTTCAGGTTTCAGGGTCTTGCATTTTCGTTGGGGACTTTCTGTAGCTTGAATAACGTTGTTGGGGTCTGTTAGAATTTTAAGACCATCACACACACTAAACTACTCAAGTTGGTAATTAGAGGAAGTTGAAACTCAATTCAGGAATAAAAACAGATAATAGAAGAGAATTATCAGGTTTATGATTTTTATTTCACGCTTCAGTTTTCCACTGCTGCCAGTTCAGTGTGAGGCGATATCAGTGACATAAACCCAGGTGTCGAGGGTTTGCTTTGGGTTTAGAATCTTGACCAAGACCTTAATTAACAGAGCCAGTAAATTGGGATAGTTGAGGGACAGTGGGTGAACTAACAGTAGGAAATAAAAGCATGGATACCGAGATGTGAATGTTTCAGTTACAACTTTCTAAAAATCTTTTCTCTGTTCTGTATAACTCTGTACAGAATAGTTTGAAGGGGGGGTTATGTTGAGTTACTAATAAAACTAAACACTTCTACTATACCTTAGTAGCTATGAATGCATTGGGTACGTAAGTAACCAGATTAAAGAGCATAAAGGAAAATAGAGGGAAAGCAAACGCATCAGTCTGGTTGGTCCTTGATTGGCTTTTTTCTATCTGTTTCTGTGTAATTAATTACAGATGCTATGTGATAAGTGCAAAATATATAGACTTTTTAGGGTTTAATCACCTATTAATTATAGCATTTTTTGTAATGTTTCACTTATCTAGGGTTTTCCTATAATTATGTTGTTATATTTTACTGATGTATTTTATGTGTTAATTGTAGGAAAAATACCTAAAACACACACATGTTTATAGGGATTAAAACAAGATAGTTGCAGTGGTGTGTCCTCCTCTGCAACCGCCTTGTAATGGGCGGACAAGAAAGAGGACAACCGCCTCTACAACCGCCTTGTATAAGAGGACAAGAGAGGAGTACGTGAAATGCATGCAACCGCCTAGGCAACCGCCTAGTGTGAGGCGGTCACAAGTGCATGCAACCGCCTAATATTGGGGCGGACATGAAGAGGACGTGAGGAAAAAAATGCATGTAACCGCCTATTATTCCATGCGGTTATCTAGCGGACATGTGTAAAATACAGATCTGAAACGGGTTATCTCTTCACCGACTCGCTCTGCAAGTTGATTCCGCCATTTCAGACGGCGCTACCAGAAAATACTCACGCGTTGTCCTGTCCCCTGCAATCAGTGAGCTTCAATCAGCAAGCTCAATCAACGAGCTGCTCCTCTACTGATTCTTCTTCCTCTATAAATACAAGGCTCAGCTTACCTTCTCCATTGTCCTTCCAGAGGTTCTGTCCGTGGTTCCTCTGGAGTTCCAATTCACAATTTCATCCCATCTCCGTATCACCTCACTTTCACTCTCACCCGTCATCTTCATCTCTAATCTCCCGCTTCTTCATTTGTTTTCTTTTCATCTCTTAGTTTTCACCTCCAGTCTCACGTATTTATTTAGCAGATCACTAATAAATATGTTAGGCTAGTTTACGTATATTCTGGGAATAATTATTATGTTTCTGTATTAATTGCAATATGTTTTAACTGGTTTTAATTCTAATAAATTTTGTTGCGCTTATGGTTTCACTTATCTTTTTAATAAACCTCATGAATTTATTAAAATGCTTTACCAGTCTATTTTGATCAGACCGTGATAAATAGACAGGTAATTAAGCCGTAAAACTGGAGAAAGCTTTATTATGATTTAATGAGTTAATACTTCCAGTTGCAAAATAATTCCTCATATTTAAAACCGTCCGTTTATTTATATTGCTTGAACCATGATTGAACCTTGCAATTTATGGTAAACGAGTTCTTTTGAGTTTATGATTTAAACCTTAAGATATTAAGAGGAATTTGCCAAATATTATAATTAAACCAGTAGACCTAGCATAAGAGAGCAGTTATTATATTAATGTGAACCAGGATCCCGTTTAGTTTATTTGCTTACTTAGTTATTTTTATTACTGTTTTTATTATATGTAACAAGTCAATTAATCCCCCCTTTTAGTACACGCTTAGGTACTATAATATGTACATTAGTCCCGCGGTTCGATATCCGGTCGCTTACATTTTTACTATACTACCACGACCGGATTTTGTTTGCAGCCGATGTTTATTTGAGTTTTAATTTCTTTTCTTTATTTATTTTATGTTAATTATACCCATATAACCACTCAGATTATAACAGTCTGCCACTATGTGGATGTTTTTATGAGCATAGTCTTGAGTTTACACCAAGGTTATCACCCATAGCAAGTTAGGTAAACACTGCAAGAAAGAAACCAACATAAACTGAACTAATTAGCAACAAGACCAAGAGGGAATGTGTGGCTTGTGTTTCAGTTCATTGATGGTATAGCCTCGTATAGCTGGGGTACAAGGGCGTACTAGGTGTGATTCTAGTTTTATAAAAAGCCCAATGATAGCCTATAATATATCTAGATGAGCAAGCGTGCTGGAAGGTAAACATCACTTTGCTACATTAGAAACCGTAGTTAGATAAGGTGGTGCAAGTGGATGGTGTTTTCAGATTTGGAAACCTCTTTGGGTTCTGTGTAAGCAAGCTTTATGGGTATTTTAAGGATTAAGTAGTAGGTTAATAAAGTTAAAACATCTCTAAACCAACCTAGCTAAGAAAGGGGTACGCCTTGGACAAGTTATTTTATAAAACTTGTTACATAATTAACGCTTAAAAATGCTCTCAAACATCAGCTAGGAAAAAGGACTTAGTTAACGGGTAAAACAAGGGTGTGGAATGCCCTAGGAGTAAGGTAAAGTTTAATACATGGGAAGTGCCTAGGGCTAGTAAAGGTTGAACATTATACAAAGATTCATCTAGGAAATAACACCCGATGATAGTTTAATAAGTTCGGGAAGTGACACAAAGGTCGTCACATGAAATCATAAACTGACACCTTGTTTGTAATTAACGCTAGGGCCGTAACGAACGCCTGCCGGGACTCCATGTGTGTATGAGACAACTTTTGCTTCTAAATCAGGTATGGACATGTGTGGTTCGTATGTTGCCGTGTTACACGGCTTGTGTGCTGTGTGCTTTGTTTGACAATGACTATAAGACTATAGCATGAAATTGGATTGCTTCTTGTGGCTTGCTTATCTGCTTGTTATATATCCTTGTGGATTACTTGCGCGCACACAGTAGTTTAGTCCCTTTCTCGTTTATGGAACTTGAGACGAACTATACGAATTATAAAACAAAGAAAACTCTATAAGGGGAACTCCTCTCTAAACCATGAGGACTACCATGACACCCACTATGGTGTCCATTCATTAATGATAATGAAGAGCAAGTCTCATTTGGTGGGACATGACGAACCACGTAGACAAAACAAAAGAACTATACAAGAGACAACTCCTCTCTAACTTTAGAGGACCGTTAATGACACCCACTATGGTGTCGAGATTATAATGATAATGAAACGAAAAGTACCAACTGTGAAACACGAGAACAACCCGGGAAGACAACAGCTCGGGCCGCGCGGTATGGATGATCGGGAGTTGGCATCTGCATCAGATCCTTCGACCGTCTATGGTGGAATATGTTTTGGGGATCCCTGGGTGACCCCACTTTCTCAGCACATCCTGGAGTCTAGAGTTGACTCCGCTTTCTCGACCCTGGGTGTCGGGAATGGGGGAGTGACAAATTGGTGGAGCTTATCCTAGAGTCTAGAGGTGACTCCGCTTTCTCGACCCTGGGTGTCGGGAATGGGGACTAGCTATGGAGGAGACGTCCTCCAACGTGCGGTGATAAAAGAATTCCCAAACAATCCTTAAAGAAACAAGGAACGATTAGCACCTACATAATGATGTCTCGGGATCTAATCTATATCCCCTGACTCGGTGCCAGAGAATAAAGGAAAACTTGTGTAATGAGACCAAGCAAACAAGAGAAAGTCACAAATGTGATCCTTTAAGAAACAAGGAATGAATAGCACCTACACAACAAAGTCTCGGGATCTAACCTATATCCCCTGACTCGGTGCAAGAGAAGAAAGGAAAAACATGTGTAATGAGAACAAGAAAACAATACGTAATCTCTTGAATGATCCCATAGGGAGGATCGACGGTATAATATACCTGCGCACACGTCCTGTAAATTACTTGATTGTTGTTGCTACATTAGCAGCTTATTGTGCTAAGTTGCGTGCTTGCAAGTTGTGCTTGGTTGCTTATTGATATTGCTATGCTACTTGCAAGTTGTGCTTGGTTGCTTATTGATATTGCTATGCTACCGATGGTGTGTGTATGATATCATGATGTGCTGATGTGTGCTTTACTGCTTTATTATAGCATGTAAATTGACCTAATAATATTCGACCAAGTAGTCGTGTGGCCCGGTAACATGCGGGCTTCACACGTTCATACTCGGCATAGTTTGCTGAGTCCTTTATTTTTACAGGTGATCATCTGGAACGTGACGGACGTAGGTGGTATGACTACCATGGGGGTAGTCCATTTGGGCAAGATATTAGGTAGTATGTTTTCTATGTATGGGTGGTGACCATGTGTCACTAGACCCTTGTTGTAAGTTTCGGGTTGTGTTGTTTAAGTTATTAACTATACTGTAGACGCTCGGTACTTGGGTTGTACTTTATGTTGTATTTGGACTTCGTTAAGGTTGGACTTCCAGTCATACAGACCGTAACTTGGAGTTGGTATTGTGCTTGTCAACCACATGGGTGGTTGGCATCTGACCCCCGGATGAAGTTGGAAACCGCTGCGTAGACATCTCGTATTACCGTTATTAGGCTCGCCATTTGATTGTTGGTCGTTATTCGGGGGTGTTACAGAAAGTGGTATCAGAGCGTAGTTGCGCTCTGATGACTGGAACAGAGGAGTACCGAGTATAGGAAAACCTAAATTTGAGAGAAACGGGGTTACGGGTTAGTTTGTGAGGCTCGTTAGTTAGGGTCCATTTCAATCCGTAGGAAAACGTTGGAGAGGTAGAAAGCCTCCTCACACTCGAGAAAACCCGATCTGGCGTTTACACAATGGCATATAATCAATCCGGTAAGGAAAACTAGGTACCCTATCTTTTCATCGATGTTTCGGCTTAGTGTAGGGTACGGGGGCGTACCCCTCTTTTAAGGGGGGTAAGCGCGTTTGTTTTGGTTGTGTATTGATTTATTAGGGTGTATTCCCACAACCACATGTTGATGGTTAGTAGGTTTGTGTGTTTGGATTGTGTGTATGTGAATGGTATGTACGTGTATGTACACTGTGTCGTGAATGAATGTTGTGTGCCTTTTTATTACAGCCGTGCATGGGTTACGTATTACTACTATCTTGGATCACTATGAGAACTGGTGAGAAACCATTAATGTGGCAAAGTGCTTATGGGTAGTGAAACTTATGGTATATGGGACTTGATCCCTTGGTTAGCATGAATGAATGCGGGACTTGATCCCAATAATTAACGAGAATGGAAAACACCAGTTAAGGAAGAAAGACTTCGGGACGAAGTCTCTTTTAGGGGGGTAAGTTGAAACACCCCTAAACAAATAAACACATAAAATCATAAACGAGTGAGGACTATCCGAGAATAACGTGTCACATAATTCGGGACACGTGATAATGCATGAACAATTAAATTAAGTACGGACATATATATGTCCGAGAACATGAGAACGTGACATATTAATACAGTCGCGTACATATATATATACGTATATAAAAATACATATACGTAACGTTACAACTTTACAACGTCGTATATAATAATTAATAATAATAACGTCGCATAGTTACACATAACTAAAACGCGACAAACTAAAAGGGGGGCGTATAATATATATATACGTGTATGTATAAATAACTAATAACATAACAAAATAAGGCAGTCGTGTGTATAATTAATAACGCGACGTATTATATAGTCGCTCATACTTATAATAAGCTTTTATATAGCTTATACAAAAAAAGAGAGCAGAACGCTCCCGCTGAGGTTCGAACCCCGTACCTCTCGTATACACCCAAAACTCTTTAACCGGTTGAGCTATGCTCGTATTCAGTAGAGAATGCTAGCCTAATTAGACTAGTAGTTGAAATACTGTAACCACAAAAAAAAGAGAGATCTGACCCAGTCATGCCTCGCATTATCGAAAATTCAGCAGGTCTCACAAAGTTGAGACAAAGATAGTTAAGCCCATACAGTGCCTCGTTGTTAGAAGGCTAACCCACTCCTTAATCCCCTCTCTCTCTCGCATGTGTGTGCTGAGATGAACAATTACTCAACTCGGGTTTGCTCCCAGTTCTTCTCGATGCGTGAAAGTCCAGAGCAGGGCTTTGAACTTCCCTTAATCTCTGCGCATGCAAGGAGTATTACCGGTCCTGAAAAAAAAAACTGGAACGACGCAAGACCCAGCAGCAAGTTAGCGATGTTTTCTTCAACTATCCCACATGCAACTCGATTCTTGCATGTCCAGAAGCTCTGAAAATCCTCTGTCAACTGGCGCCATTTAACAAGGTAACCAGTGACCAAGTTATTCTCTACTTCCACCGTTTGTATGCTGAAAATCCTAAGTGCTCAGCTTCCTTTTCATACGTTTGCTATCTGGTACTCAAACCTTGTGTATCCATGTTGCATCTCTGAATCTTGGAGCTTTTACCATCTTGTGAATTTGAAACACCACGAGTTCAACCAGCAAGGTAATGCTACCGGGCTGTTCTAGTATTTTCATTCCGTTTTGCTTCCTTGCCCAACTCTGTTCGAAAGTCTTACTAAATTCCGCTAATCTCCTGCATCTTTTCGCACAAGCATTTTGCATGCAACTCCTTGCCTCAAGAGGTTCCGGTACAGGAGAATCCCCCCAATTCCTGCTTGTATTCTAGCGCAAGGTAAAACGTTACTGGTGTGTTTTACTCCAGTGGTTCTCTTTGTTCTGTTTTGCGAGTATGGACGCTGATTCCTTTCTCTTATCTACTTAGTCCCCAGTAACTGAATGTGCTCTGCATAAGCCCTAGAGCAACAACCGGTCAGAGATTACATTTGAAGAGTTCCCGAGGTATCCTCCTAGTCACTTGTGCAGTCCTGATCAAGCATTTTCCCTTCCAGTAACATTTGAGCAACTAATTCCTGCTGTTTGGAATCTGCAACTCACCTTGACATCTGATGTCGTTCAGGTGTGAAGTATTCCAGTAATCCCAAGAGCTTCCCAAGGAAACAGCCCCAAAGCCCTAAGGTTGTAATCCGCTCAAACCTTCCAACGTACTTAATCTTGTTCACGTTTTAGTTTGAAGTTCTTGACAGCCTAATAACAAACAAGAGAAATTATCTGTTGTAGGGTTCAGTTTTCATCAGTAATCTTGGTTATTATAAGGAATCCCTGTAGTGTTAGCAGCCTTGTCCTGAGTCATTCTTAAGTTCAAAATCATCCTAATACACCTAGTTACCGGGTAAAAACTTTGGGTAGGATTAGAGGCCAGGTATTGAACCAAGAAGAAAAAGACACTTCATAGTGTTCCAGTTTCAGTGGCAGCCGGTTTCAGTATGCTGAAGTTTCAGTAGCTTAACCCATGTTGTTGTGGATCTATTGTGAACTTAAAACCTGTTAATTAACTAGATAATAATGCACTAAGTAATCAGAGGGAATTACTCAACCCAAAACTAAACAATGCCTAAGCGGTAAGTGTTGAAAGTTTAATTAAAGGTGTGTTGGATAAATCTGATAACAGCATGCTGAAGATTATGATCTATTTTCCTGTTGTGTTAGGGTTCTGTGTTATTTGTAACTTCAGTAAAACAAAGACAAAATCGGAATGAGTAGTGAATTAGGCTAAGAGACTAGGGGAATATAATGTCATCAATCTGTTACAACAGTTAGCTAGTAAAAACCAGATTAAAGAACAAGTATGGAAAACAGAAGAGTAAGCTACACACCTCTGGTTTTCAGATTCCTCGTTTCTGGCCTCTGTATAATGAATGTTACAGTTGGGGGTTAAGTTTAAAACCTTACTCATACACGCTTAACTAAGTGGTTACATAGTTAGAGAATGAACTCAAGTCAGGTTATCAAGCATAAAGAAAACAAAAAAAAAAGAGGAGAAGCTATCCGTTTCTGATTCTGATTCCCAGTTTTCAGGGTTGAATAAGAACCTTCAGTAGTGTAGTCCGTGAATTGCCTTGGGTTGTTTAAAAATTTAAATTATATTAAGATGTGAAACTAATTGACTCAAAAGCCTAAGGGAAGTTGGGAAGAAGTATAACCAAATCGTGAACAGAAAACAGAAAATATAATAGAGGGAGACACCAGTTTTAGTGTGTTAGTGTTACATGTTCTGTTTCTGTATAAGTTATTCAGAGATGTTAACTAGACTAGTTTGGGTTATTTCAAGTTAAAACTTTATCAAAACACTTAACTGAGAAGCTAAAACAGTTGGGGAGGATTGGAGGTCAAATTGCAAACAAAGAAATGAGGTAAATGGGTTACACCAGATCCCGTTTTCTGTTCCAGTTGTAGTTGGTACCGGCATGTTTCAGTAGTATTAAAATGTTGATTTAGGATTTCTCTTGAAGTGAAACAGTGGTAAACCTTTTAACTGAGTGAGGAAGTAGGTTGGAAAGACAAGAAAACAGAAATCAAATTCAAAGGAAGGAGTAGAGTTGTAATTTCAGATTCTGTACTTTGCTGTTTAGTGGAAGTTGCACAAGTGCGATGCTGTTGGGTTGTCTTAGAACTAGAGCTGCAATGAAATGTATAACCAGTAACTAAGATAGTTGGGCGAAAATAGGAAAGGGGTTAGATAACAGAATGTAAAACAACAAAACAGAAGAGAGTAATTCAAAAGAAAACAAGAACTAATCTGTTGCATCTGTAGGAATGAAAAACATAAGAGGTGGTAGCAGTTTCTGTTTTGTAGTTTGTTATCGGTTTCTGTATAATGAAGCTTCAGAGACTTTTTACAGTGATGCTTTGAGCTGGATTTGGATGGAGACTGGCCTAATACTTTTAGCAATCTGGTAGTTAAGTTAGGGAAAACATTTGAAGTCAGATTAGTGCATAACAGAAAAGGAAACAGAATAAAGTTATCAGGTCATGTTCCAGTTTCCTGTTTCTGTACAGAGGGTTTGGGTGAGTGTTTATTGGTGAGATTTTGAGTTTAAATAGAGATGAAACACTTTACTGGGTAGATAAGTGCTTGGGAGTGAATTGAGGGACAGAGTAACAACTTAAAAAGAAAAGGGCAAAGTAAGGAAACTTGTTTCGTGTTTCAGTTTCGTTTTTCTGAAATTGGTGTTTCTGTATAACCTGGTACAGAGAGTTTAAGGGGTTATATTGGGAGTGTTAGGAGCAAAAAGTTTTACTAAATCACCTGACTAGATGTGATAACATTTTGGGAAAATAGAAAGTCCAAATTCGAGAGTAAAGAAAAATTAAGAGGAGTGAAAGTTGTCAGATTTTGATTCAGTTTTCATTGTTGTGCGTATCAGTAACAGCTACCAAGTTGTGTTGGATTTGTCTTGAGTTTAGACTCTGGGTAAAACACCTAACTAATCGAGTAAACAAATTGTTAGGAGAATTGTAAGTCGGACTAATGAGCACAGACAAGAATATAGAATAGAGAGTATCAGGTTGATGTTTCAGGTTTGCAGTTGTTTTCAGTTCTGGAACTTATAGTATTTCAGGGTAAGTATGATTCTGTAAGGATAACAAGTGGTTTGGGATTCAAACAGTAATAGACCAATTAACTACATGAGGTATCAATGAGGGAGAAGTTGGGAGACAAGTTATTATACAGAAAGAAAAGAACATGCTTCAATTCATACTTCAGGTTTCAGGGTCTTTGCATTTTCAGTTGGGGACTTTCTGTAGCTTGAATAACGTTGTTGGGGTCTGTTAGAATTTTAAGACCATCACACACACTAAACTACTCAAGTTGGTAATGAGAGGAAGTTGAAACTCAATTCAGGAATAAACAGATAATAGAAGAGAATTATCAGGTTTATGATTTTAGTATTCACGCTTCAGTTTTTCACTGCTGCACAGTTCAGTGTGAGGCGATATCAGTGACATAAACCCAGGTGTCGTGGGTTTGCTTTGGGGTTTAGAATCTTGACCAAGACCTTAATTAATAGAGCCAGTAAATTGGGATAGTTGAGGGACAGTGGGTGAACTAATAGTAGGAAATAAAAGCAAGGATACCGAGATGTGAATGTTTCAGTTACAAGCTTTCTAAAAATCTGTTTCTGTATAACTCTGTACAGAATAGTTTGAAGGGGGGGTTATGTTGAGTTACTAATAAAACTAAACACTTCTACTATAACTTAGTAAGCTATGAATGCATTGGGTACGTAAGTAACCAGATTAAAGAGCATAAAGGAAAATAGAGGGAAAGACAACGCATCAGTCTGGTTTGGTCCTTGATTGGCTTTCCGTATCTGTTTCTGTGTAATTAATTACAGATGCTATGTGGGTGTTTTATGAGCATAGTCTTGAGTTTACACCAAGGTTACCACCCATAGCAAGTTAGGTAAACACTGCAGGAAAGAAACCAACATAAACTGAACTAATTAGCAACAAGAACCAAGAGGGAATGTGTGGCTTGTGTTTCAGTTCATTGATGTTATAGCCTCTGTATAGCTGGGGTACAAGGGCGTACTAGGTGTGATTCTAGTTTTATAAAGAGCCCAAATGATAGCCTATAAATATAGCTAGATGAGCAAGCGTGCTGGGAAGGTTAAACATCACTTTGCTACATTAGAAACGTAGTTAGATAAGGTGGTGCAAGTGGATGGTGTTTCAGATTTGGAAACCTTTGGGTTCTGTGTAAGCAAGCTTTATGGGTATTTTAAGGATTATAGTAGTAGGTTAATAAAGTTAAAACATCTCTAACCAACCTAGCTAAGAAAGGGGTACGCCTTGGACAAGTTATTTTATATAAACTTGTTACATAATTAACGCTTAAAAATGCTCTCAAACATCAGCTAGGAAAAAGGACTTAGTTAACGGGTAAAACAAGGGTGTGAATGCCCTAGGAGTAAGGTAAAGTTTAATACATGGGAAGTGCCTAAGGGCTAGTAAAGGTTGAACATTCAACAAAGATTCATCTAGGAAATAACACCCGATGATAGTTTAATAAGTTCGGGAAGTGACACAAAGGTCGTCACATGAAATCATAAACTGACACCTTGTTTGCAATTAACGCTAGGGCCGTAACGAACGCCAACCGGGACTCAATGTGTGTGTGAGACAACTTTTGCTTCTAAATCAGGTATGGACATGTGTGGTTCGTATGTTGCCGTGTTACACGGCTTGTGTGCTGTGTGCTTTGTTTGACAATGACTATAAGACTATAGCATGAAATTGGATTGCTTCTTGTGGCTTGCTTATCTGCTTGTTATATATCCTTGTGGCATATTACTTGTGCGCACACAGTAGTTTAGTCCCTTTCTCGTTTATGGAACTTGAGACGAGCTACTACGAATTATGAAAACAAAGAAAACTCTATAAGGGGAACTCCTCTCTAAACCATTGAGGACTACCATGACACCCACTATGGTGTCCATTTTTAATGATAATGAAGAGCAAGTCTCATTTGGTGGGAAATGACGAACCACGCAGACAAAACAAAAGAACTATACAAGAGACAACTCCTCTCTAACTTTAGAGGACCGCTAATGACACCCACTATGGTGTCGAGATTATAATGATAATGAAACGAAAAGTACCAACTGTGAAACACGAGAACAACCCGGGAAGACAACAGCTCGGGCCGCGCGGTATGGATGATCGGGAGTTGGCATCTGCATCAGATCCTTCGACCGTCTATGGTGGAATATGTTTTGGGGATCCCTGGGTGACCCCACTTTCTCAGCACATCCTGGAGTCTAGAGTTGACTCCGCTTTCTCGACCCTGGGTGTCGGGAATGGGGGAGTGACAAATTGGTGGAGCTTATCCTAGAGTCTAGAGGTGACTCCGCTTTCTCGACCCTGGGTGTCGGGAATGGGGGACTAGCTATGGAGGAGACGTCCTCCAACGTGCGGTGATAAAAGAATTCCCAAACAATCCTTAAAGAAACAAGGAACGATTAGCACCTACATAATGATGTCTCGGGATATAATCTATATCCCCTGACTCTGTGCCAGAGAATAAAGGAAAACTTGTGTAATGAGACCAAGCAAACAAGAGAAAGTCACAAATGTGATCCTTTAAGAAACAAGGAATGAATAGCACCTACACAACAAAGTCTCGGGATCTAACCTATATCCCCTGACTCGGTGCAAGAGAAGAAAGGAAAAACATGTGTAATGAGAACAAGAAAACAATACGTAATCTCTTGAATGATCCCATAGGGACGATCGACGGTATAATATACCTACGCACACGTCCTGTAAATTACTTGATTGTTGTTGCTACATTAGCAGCTTATTGTGCTGAGTTGCGTGCTTGCAAGTTGTGCTTGGTTGCTTATTGATATTGCTATGCTACTTGCAAGTTGTGCTTGGTTGCTTATTGATATTGCTATGCTACCGATGGGTGTGTATGATATCATGATGTGCTGATGTGTGCTTTACTGCTTTATTATAGCATGTAAATTGACCTAATAATATTCAACCAAGTAGTCGTGTGGCCCGGTAACATGCGGGCTTCACACGTTCATACTCGGCATAGTTTTGCTGAGTCCTTTATTTTTACAGGTGATCATCTGGAACGTGACGGAGCGTAGGTGGTATGACTACCATGGGGGTAGTCCATTTGGGCAAGACTGTTAGGTAGTATGTTTTCCTACGTATGGGTGGTGACCATGTGTCACTAGACCCTTGTTGTAAGTTTCGGGTTTGTTGTTTAAGTTATTAACTATACTGTAGACGCTCGGTACTTGGGTTGTACTTTATGTTGTATTTGGACTTCGTTAAGGTTGGACTTCCAGTCATACAGACCGTAACTTGGAGTTGGTATTGTGGTCTGTCAACCACATGGGTGGTTGGCATCTGTGACACCCGGATGAAGTTGGAAACCGCTGCGTAGACATCTCGTATTACCGTTAGGCTCGTCGTTTGATTGTTGGTCATTATTCGGGGGTGTTACAGAAAGTGGTATCAGAGCGTAGTTGCGCTCTGATGACTGGAACAGAGGAGTACCGAGTATAGGAAAACCTAAATTTGAGAAACGGGGTTACGGGTTAGTTTGTGAGGCTCGTTAGTTAGGGTCCATTTCAATCCGTTGGAAAACGCTGGAGAGGTAGAAAGCCTCCTCACACTCGGGAAAACGCGATCTGGCGTTTACACAATGGCATATAATCAATCCGGTAAGGAAAACAAGGTGCCCCTATCTTTTCATCGATGTTTCGGCTTAGTGTAGGGTACGGGGGCGTACCCCTCTTTTAAGGGGGGTAAGCGCGTTTTGTTTTGGTTGTGTATTGATTTATTAGGGTGTATTCCCACAACCACATGTTGATGGTTAGTAGGTTTGTGTGTTTTGGATTGTGTGTATGTGAATGGTATGTACGTGTATGTACACTGTGTCGTGAATGAATGTTGTGTGCCTTTTTATTACAGCCGTGCATGGGTTACGTATTACTACTATCTTGGATCACTATGAGAACTGGTGAGAAACCATTAATGTGGCAAAGTGCTTATGGGTAGTGAAACTTATGGTATATGGGACTTGATCCCTTGGTTAGCATGAATGAATGC
The DNA here is from genome assembly GCA_023374045.1 of Limonium bicolor. Lineage (NCBI taxonomy): Eukaryota > Viridiplantae > Streptophyta > Magnoliopsida > Caryophyllales > Plumbaginaceae > Limonium > Limonium bicolor. Next base: position 270,602,037 of record CM041782.1, on the reverse strand, counting down.
GGGACTTGATCCCAATAATTAACGAGAATGGAAAACACCAGTTAAGGAAGAAAGACTTCGGGACGAAGTCTCTTTTAAGGGGGTAAGTTGAAACACCCCTAAACAAATAAACACATAAAATCATAAACGAGTGAGGACTATCCGAGAATAACGTGTCACATAATTTGGGACACGTGATAATGCATGAACAATTAAATTAAGTACAGACATATATATGTCCGAGGACATGAGAACGTGACATATTAATACAGTCGCGTACATATATATATATACGTATATAAAAATACATATACGTAACGTTACAACTTTACAACGTCGTATATAATAATTAATAATAATAACGTCGCATAGTTACACATAACTAAAACGCGACAAACTAAAAGGGGGCGTATATATATATACGTGTACGTATAAATAACTAATAACGTAACAAAATAAGGTAGTCGTGTATAAATTAAAAATGTGACGTATTATATAGTCGCTCATACTTATAAATAAGCTTTTATATAGCTTATACAAAAAAAAAAGAGCAGAAACGCTCCCGCTGAGGTTCTAACCCCGTACCTCTCGTATACACCCAGAACGCTTTAACCGGTTGAGCTATGCTCATATTCAGTAGAGAATGATAGCCTAATTAGACTAGTAGTTTGACAAATACTGTAACCACAAAAAAAAAGAGATCTGACCCAGTCATGCCTCGCATTATCGAAAATTCAGCAGGTCTCACAAAGTTGAGACAAAGATAGTTAAGCCCATACAGTGCCTCGTTGTTAGAAGGCTAACCCACTCCTTAATCCCCTCTCTCTCTCTCGCATGTGTGTGCTGAGATGAACAATTACTCAACTCGGGTTTGCTCCCAGTTCTTCTCGATGCGCGAAAGTCCAGAGCAGGGCTTTGAACTTCCCTTAATCTCTGCGCATGCAAGGAGTATTACCGGTCCTGAAAAAAAAAACTGGAACGACGTAAGACCCAGCAGCAAGTTAGCGATGTTTTCTTCAACTTATCCCACATGCAACTCGATTCTTGCATGTCCAGAAGCTCTGAAAATCCTCTGTCAACTGGCGCCATTTAACAAGGTAACCAGTGACCAAGTTATTCTCTACTTCCACCGTTTGTATGCCTGAAAATCCTAAGTGCTCAGCTTCCTTTTCATACGTTTGCTATCTGGTACTCAAACCTTTGTTTCTCCATGTTGCATGTCTGAATCTTGAAGAGTTCCCGAGGTAATCCTCCTAGTCACTTGTGCATGTCCTGATCAAGCATTTTCCCTTCCAGTAACATTTGAGCAACTAATTCCTGCTGTTTGGAATCTGCAACTCACCTTGACATCTGATGTCGTTCAGGTGTGAAGTATTCCAGTAATCCCAAGAGCTTCCCATGGAAACAGCCCCAAAGCCCTAAGGTTGTAATCCGCTCAAACCTTCCAACGGTACTTAATCTTGTTCACGTTTTAGTTTGAAGTTCTTGACAGCCTAATAACAAACAGAAGAGAAATTATCTGTTGTAGGGTTCAGTTTTCATCAGTAATCTTGGTTATGTATAAGGAATTCCCTGTAGTGTTAGCAGCCTTGTCCTGAGTCATTCTTAAGTTCAAAATCATCCTAATACACCTAGTTACCTGGGTAAAAACTTTGGGTAGGATTAGAGGCCAGGGTATTGAACCAAGAAGAAAAAGACACTTCATTCGTGTTCCAGTTTCAGTGGCAGCCGGTTTCAGTATGCTGAAGTTTCAGTAGCTTAACCCATGTTGTTGTGGATCTATTGTGAACTTAAAACCTGTTAATTAACTAAGATAATAATGCACTAAGTAATCAGAGGGAATTACTCAACCCAAAGCTAAATAATGCCTAAGCGGTAAGTGTTGAAAATCTAATTAAATGTGGGTTGGATAAATCTGATAACAGCAAGCTGAAGATTATGATCTAGTTTCTGTTGTGTTAGGATTCTGTTTTATTTGTAACTTCAGTAAAACAAAGACAAAATCAGAATGGGTAAGTGAATTAGGCTAAGAGACTAGGGGAATATAATGTCATCAATCTGTTACAACAGTTAGCTAGTAAAGACCAGATTAAAGAACAAGTATGGAAAACAGAAGAGTAAGCTACACACCTCTGGTTTTCAGATTCCTCGTTTTCTGGCCTCTGTATAATGAATGTTACAGTTAGGGGTTAAGTTTAGAAACCTTACTCATACACGCTTAACTAAGTGGGTACATAGTTAGAGAATGAACTCAAGTCAGGTTATCAAGCATAAAGAAAACAACAAAAAAAAAGAGGAGAAGCTATCAGTTTCTGATTCTGATTCCCAGTTTTCAGGGTTGAATAAGAACCTTCAGTAGTGTAGTCCGTGAATTGCCTTGGGTTGTTTAAAAATTTAAACTATATTAGATGTGAAACTAATTGACTCAAAAGCCTAAGGGAAGTTGGGAAGAAGTATAACCAAATCGTGAACAGAAAACAGAAAATATAATAGAGGGAGACACCAGTTTTAGTGTGTTAGTGTTACATGTTCTGTTTCTATATAAGTTATTCCGAGATGTTAACTAGACTAGTTTGGGTTATTTCAAGTTAAAACTTTATCAAAACACTTAACTGAGAAGCTAAAACAGTTGGGGGGGATTGGAGGTCAAATTGCAAACAAAGAAATGAGGTAAATGGGTTACACCAGATCCCGTTTTCTGTTCCAGTTGTAGTTGGTGCCGGCATGTTTCAGTAGTATTAAAATGTTGATTTAGGATTTCTCTTGAAGTGAAACAGTGGTAAACCTTTTAACTGAGTGAGGAAGTAGGTTGGAAAGACAAGAAAACAGAAATCAAATTCAAAGGAAGGAGTAGCAGTGTAATTTCAGATTCTGTACTTTGCTGTTTAGTGGAAGTTGCACAAGTGCGATGCTGTTGGGTTGTCTTAGAACTAGAGCTGCAATGAAATGTATAACTAGTAACTAAGATAGTTGGGGGAAAATAGGAAAGGGGTTAGATAACAGAATGTAAAACAACAAAACAGAAGAGAGTAATTCAAAAGAAAACAAGAACTAATCTGTTGCATCTGTAGGAATGAAAAACATAAGAGGTGGTAGCAGTTTCTGTTTTGTAGTTTGTTATCGGTTTCTGTATAATGAAGCTTCAGAGACTTTTTACAGTGACGCTTTGAGCTAGATTTGGATGGAGACTGGCCTAATACTTTTAGCAATCTGGTAGTTGAGTTAGGGAAAACATTTGAAGTCAGATTAGTGCATAACAGAAAAGGAAACAGAATAAAGTTATCAGGTCATGTTCCAGTTTCCTGTTTCTGTACAGAGGGTTTGGGTGAGTGTTTATTGGTGAGATTTTGAGTTTAAATAGAGATGAAACACTTGACTGGGTAGATAAGTGCTTGGGAGTGAATTGAGGGACAGAGTAACAACTTAAAACGAAAAGGGCAAAGTAAGGAAACCTGTTTCGTGTTTCAGTTTCGTTTTTCTGAAATTGGTGTTTCTGTATAACCTGGTACAGAGAGTTTAAGGGGTTATATTGGGAGTGTTAGGAGCTCAAAGTTTTACTAAATCACCTGACTAGATGTGATAACATTTTGGGAAAAAAGAAAGTCCAAATTCGAGAGTAAAGAAAAATTAAGAGGAGTGAAAGTTGTCAGATTTTGTTTCAGTTTTCATTGTTGGGCGTATCAGTAACAGCTACCAAGTTGTGTTGGATTTGTCTTGAGTTTAGACTCTGGGTAAAACACCTAACTAATCGAGTAAACAAATTGTTAGAAGAATTGTAAGTCAGACTAATGACCATAGACAAGAATATAGAATAGAGAGTATCAGGTTGATGTTTCAGGTTTGCAGTTTGTTTTCAGTTCTGGAACTTATAGTATTTCAGGGTAAGTATGATTCTGTAAGGATAACAAGTGGTTTGGGATTCAAACAGTAATAGAACAATTAACTACATGAGGTATCAATGAGGGAGAAGTTGGGAGACAAGTTATTATACAGAAAGAAAAGAACATGCTTCAATTCATACTTCAGGTTTCAGGGTCTTTGCATTTTCAGTTGGGGACTTTCTGTACCTTGAATAACGTTGTTGGGGTCTGTTAGAATTTTAAGACCATCACACACACTAAACTACTCAAGTTGGTAATGAGAGGAAGTTGAAACTCAATTCAGGAATAAACAGATAATAGAAGAGAATTATCAGGTTTATGATTTTAGTATTCACGCTTCAGTTTTTCACTGCTGCCCAGTTCAGTGTGAGGCGATATCAGTGACATAAACCCAGGTGTCGTGGGTTTGCTTTGGGGTTTAGAATCTTGACCAAGACCTTAATTAACAGAGCCAGTAAATTGGGATAGTTGAGGGACAGTGGGTGAACTAACAGTAGGAAATAAAAGCAAGAATACCGAGATGTGAATGTTTCAGTTACAAGCTTTCTAAAAATCTGTCTCTGTATAACTTTGTACAGAATAGTTTGAAGGGGGGTTTATGTTGAGATTCTAATAAAACTAAACACTTCTACTATACCTTAGTAAGCTATGAATGCATTGGGTAAGTAAGTAACCAGATTAAAAAGCATAAAGGAAAATAGAGGGAAAGACAACGCATCAGTCTGGTTTGGTCCTTGATTGGCTTTTCGTATCTGTTTATGTGTAATTAATTATAGATGCTATGTGGGTGTTTTATGAGCATAGTCTTGAGTTTACACCAAGGTTACCACCCATAGCAAGTTAGGTAAACACTGCAGAAAGAAACCAACATAAACTGAACTAACTAGCAACAAGAACCAAGAGGGAATGTGTGGCTTGTGTTTCAGTTCATTGATGGTATAGCCTCTGTATAGCTGGGGTACAAGGGCGTACTAGGTGTGATTCTAGTTTTATAAAGAGCCCAAATGATAGCCTATAAATAGCTAGATGAGCAAGCGTGCTGGGAAGGTTAAACATCACTTTGCTACATTAGAAACGTAGTTAGATAAGGTGGTGCAAGTGGATGGTGTTTCAGATTTGGAAACCTTTGGGTTCTGTGTAAGCAAGCTTTATGGGTATTTTAAGGATTATAGTAGTAGGTTAATAAAGTTAAAACATCTCTAACCAACCTAGCTAAGAAAGGGGTACGCCTTGGACAAGTTATTTTATATAAACTTGTTACATAATTAACGCTTAAAAATGCTCTCAAACATCAGCTAGGAAAAAGGACTTAGTTAACGGGTAAAACAAGGGTGAGAATGCCCTAGGAGTAAGGTAAAGTTTAATACATGGGAAGTGCCTAAGGGCTAGTAAAGGTTGAACATTCAACAAAGATTCATCTAGGAAATAACACCCGATGATAGTTTAATAAGTTCGGGAAGTGACACAAAGGTCGTCACATGAAATCATAAACTGACACCTTGTTTGTAATTAACGCTAGGGCCGTAACGAACGCCATCCGGGACTCCATGTGTGTGTGAGACAACTTTTGCTTCTAAATCAGGTATGGACATGTGTGGTTCGTATGTTGCCGTGTTACACGGCTTGTGTGCTGTGTGCTTTGTTTGACAATGACTATAAGACTATAGCATGAAATTGGATTGCTTCTTGTGGCTTGCTTATCTGCTTGTTATATATCCTTGTGGCATATTACTTACGCGCACACAGTAGTTTAGTCCCTTTCTCGTTTATGGAACTTGAGACGAACTACTACGAATTATGAAAACAAAGAAAACTCTATAAGGGGAACTCCTCTCTAAACCATTGAGGACTACCATGACACCCACTATGGTGTCCATTCATTAATGATAATGAAGAGCAAGTCTCATTTGGTGGGAAATGACGAACCACGCAGACAAAACAAAAGAACTATACAAGAGACAACTCCTCTCTAACTTTAGAGGACCGCTAATGACACCCACTATGGTGTCGAGATTATAATGATAATGAAACGAAAAGTACCAACTGTGAAACACGAGAACAACCCGGGAAGACAACAGCTCGGGCCGCGCGGTATGGATGATCGGGAGTTGGCATCTGCATCAGATCCTTCGACCGTCTATGGTGGAAATGTTTTGGGGATCCCTGGGTGACCCCACTTTCTTAGCACATCCTGGAGTCTAGAGTTGACTCCGCTTTATCGACCCTGGGTGTCGGGAATGGGGGAGTGACAAATTGGTGGAGCTTATCCTGGAGTCTAGAGGTGACTCCACTTTCTCGACCCTGGGTGTCGGGAATGGGGGACTAGCTATGGAGGAGACGTCCTCCAACGTGCGGGATGAAAAAGAATTCCCAAACAATCCTTAAGAAACAAGGAATGATTAGCACCTACATAATGATGTCTTGGGATCTAATCTATATCCCCTGACTCGGTGCCAGAGAATAAAGGAAAACTTGTGTAATGAGACCAAGCAAACAAGAGAAAGTCACAAATGTGATCCTTTAAGAAACAAGGAATGAATAGCACCTACACAACAAAGTCTCGGGATCTACCTATATCCCCTGACTCGGTGCAAGAGAAGAAAGGAAAAACATGTGTAATGAGAACAAGAAAACAATACGTAATCTCTTGAATGATCCCATAGGGAGGATCGACGGTATAATATACCTGCGCACACGTCCTGTAAATTACTTGATTGTTGTTGCTACATTAGCAGCTTTTGTGTTGAGTTGCGTGCTTGCAAGTGTGCTTGGTTGCTATTGATATTGCTATGCTACTTGCAAGTTGTGCTTGGTTGCTTATTGATATTGCTATGCTACCGATGGGTGTGTATGATATCATGATGTGCTGATGTGTGCTTTATTGCTTTATTATAGCATGTAAATTGACCTAATAATATTCGACCAAGTAGTCGTGTGGCCCGGTAACATGCGGGCTTCACACGTTCATACTCGGCATAGTTTTGCTGAGTCCTTTATTTTTACAGGTGATCATCTGGAACGTGACGGAGCGTAGGTGGTATGACTACCATGGGGGTAGTCCATTTGGGCAAGACTGTTAGGTAGTATGTTTTCCTATGTATGGGTGGTGACCATGTGTCACTAGACCCTTGTTGTAAGTTTCGGGTTGTGTTGTTTAAGTTATTAACTATACTGTAGACGCTCGGTACTTGGGTTGTACTTTATGTTGTATTTGGACTTCGTTAAGGTTGGACTTCCAGTCATACAGACCGTAACTTGGAGTTGGTATTGTGGTCTGTCAACCACATGGGTGGTTGGCATCTGTGACACCCGGATGAAGTTGGAAACCGCTGCGTAGACATCTCGTATTACCGTTAGGCTCGTCGTTTGATTGTTGGTCGTTATTCGGGGGTGTTACAATTTCACGCACCGATATGTACATGCGGTAAAATACCTTGATGTTTCATGGTAATTATTGTACGTAATTTAATTTAAACTTTACTAATTTTAGGTGGTAATTACTCGGGGTTTTCAGGGCAACTGTCATTTATGGTACACACCAGAGTGAATAAACCACGGTATTTGGAGAACCGTGGTATATAGGTTACTTATAAACCACGGTTTTCAGGGCAACTGTCATTTATAGTACATGCCGGAGTGAATAAACCACGGTTTCTGGAGAACCGTGGTATATAGGTTAATAATAAACCACGGTTCCTCGGGCAACCGTCATTTATATTGCACATCTTACTATATTAAACCACAGTTTTTTGGTGAACCGTGGTATATAGTCTAAGCGGGAATTTTAATTTTCGGCCAAAATTAACGCGGCTCTTTCTCTATTCTATATATTTCTCTCACGGTAATTTTGCAACCCACATTGGCGAACATGCTCTGCAACTCTTCTTCATTCTCTTCAACCTCACGGTAATTTCGCAACCTATATTGGCAAACAAGGAACATGCTCCGACTTCTCTCATTCTCTTGTTTTCACGGTAATTTTTTTCAACCCACACTGGCGAACAAGGAGCACCTGCTCTGTGCCTCTTCCTCATCTCCACTCACTGTAATTTTTGCAACCCTAACCGGCGAACAAGGAATATGCTCCGGCCTCTCTCATTCTCTTGTTTTCATGGTAATTTTTACAGGTTACAATGGTGAACAAGGAACACATACTCTGCGCCTCTTCCTCATCTCCACTCACTGTAATTTTTGCAACCCTAACCGGCGAACAAGGAACATGGTCTACGCCTCATCCATTCTCTTTCACGGTAATTTTGCAACCCACCGCGAACAAGGAACATACTGCGCCTCCATTCTTCACTCATTATTTTGCAACCCTAAATCGCAAACAAGGAACATACATGTTCTGGCCTCTTCATTCTCTTGTGTCTGTGCTCTGTTGAGATTAATTGAAGGCGGCGCTTCTAAATCGCCGGCGATTTGAAAAAAGTTCGTAGACTATAAACCACGGTTACATGTATAACCGTGGTTTATTCGTTGATTTTATACAGTATATACCACGGTTTTAAGAATAATCGTCATTTAAAAGGCACTTTATACCACGGTTCAGACTTTAACTGTCGTATAAAGGCAATGAATTCCCGCGGGAGAAAAGGTCTTAAACGACGGTTTCAACCAACCGTGGTTTTTTCTCTTACTTTAAACGACGGTTCTTAACCGTCGTTTATAGCCATTTTTTAATATGCGACGCCAGCATATACCACGGTTATAAACCGTGGTTTTTTAGCAAAAAAACCGTGGTATTAAACATTTTCTGCACTAGTGACAATGTAGATATGATACCAAGAATCAGGAAAAATACTATATCATGCGTAAATGGTGGTGAAGTGGAATGAGGAAGAAGAAGCTAACTAGTATTAAGTAATTCTGGTATGTCCAGTGGTAAATGAAGAAATACCGAATCTATTGTTATACGTATACTATAAAAAAGCCTTACTCGAATACTAGTCTGTGTTAAATTCATTTACTGGATACTACTTTTCGTTTCAAATACTAAGTGAGTTCTACTTAAATTACCATGTACAATTATAATCATATAACAGATATGAGAAGTATTAAACTACCCCATAATTATTACTCTGCAACATTGAAAAACGTGAAAAGATGTAAATATATTAAAAAATTATAACAAAAATACATTTTTAGTTTTTCAAAACATACACTCTCAAATACTAAATCAGTAGTATATCAAATACTTATAACAATATATTCAATTACTAATGCCTTCTACGCTCATATACCAGATATCACTCCACTATTAAGCTACCACATCATTATTACTTCTGCGATATTGAAAAATGTGAAAAAATTTAAATATAACAAATTTTTTATATCAGAAGTGCCTTTTTAGTTTTTCAAAACATATACACTAAAATACTAAATTAGTACTAGTTCAAGTACCCATAACAATACCTTTAAACACTAACATGTTCTACACTCATATACCAGATATCGGGTGACTGTTAAGCTACCACATAATGATTTCTTCTACGATATTGGAAAACGTGAAAAAATTTAATATAATAATTTTTTAATGCCATAAATAACTTTTTAGTTTCCCAAAATGTATACACTGAAATACTAAATCATTAATATATCAATTACAAATAACACTATGTTGAATTACTACCTTCTTTTACAATCATATACCAAATATCCTGTGACTATTAAACTACCCTATAATTATTACTTCTATACTATTGAAAAACGTGAAGAGATTTAAATATAGTTAAAAATTTATGATAGAAATACCTTTTTGATCAATACACCAATCATTACTAAATAAGTAAAACAACTAATCATTTATATAATAAAAAAAGGCATTCCACCAATGAGAATACATCCAGAAAAATCTGGATTGCTTATGAGACCAGGTCTCAAGCCAAGCCCGAATGAGAGAGCAAAATAAGTGAGAATGAAGAAAAACTTGAAAGAGCGCAGAGAGAATGGTGAGAGAGAAAAATCAGACAAAATGATTTTTTTTTAAAGAAAGTGCAGGTAGAATGGTTGGGAGAGCAACATCAGACAATATGAGAGAGCACAGAAAACAGTCGTAAAACGAGATGCTGAGGGAGATACGTTTCAGTGGAAATGACCCAACACCTTCGGATAAATGGATGAGCACAGAAATGGGGACCGTGATCGCTCGCACTACACTTCTATAGTGGTGTTCTACTCTGCTGTACATGGGAATGTCGGAAGTAGTACATACCTCCCCATCGAAGATCATAATAACCATGGTCATCCAAGATTAGAGATCCACATAAGAGTGTGCAGACACGAACATTTTGTTAGGTTCTGTATGGTTCAAGATTCACCACTACCCCCAGTCTACCCACAATGATTTCACTAGAGAAATCCAAACACGGTTGGAACTTGGATTTACCCACTACAATCTAGGTTAGAAGATGGGCCACTAAACTGCTGTAATAATTTTGACTCAAATGTCGTCTTGTAATATGTTATGTAACTTAGTTGTGATTCAAGATGTTCAATAAATGATTGTTAAGCTGTTTCAAATGTCGATTTGCATTTTTCTAAGGAAAAAAATTGTCCCAACACATTCCAAGGTGTTCCAGATAGTTTGGTGGAAAAAAAATTGTACTAGTCATTTAAGCTATTTCAGATGTCGATTTTTATTTTATTTTTTCAAGAAAAAAGGCGCCCAACACATTGCAACGTGAATTTTTTTTGTACTGGAGTTAGTAAAAATTAGAAAAAATCACTATTCATCAAGTATAAACTTGTTTATTTAAACCATAATATGATATCAATTAGTGAAAAAAAAGTTACAACCACACTTCATAACATGTTTACATAATGACTGTGATTTAAAATAATTTTGTACTCTAATGATTAGTAATTTTATACAACAAATATCACCTTTTTTTATGGTATTATAAAAACTATTTTAAAATAATATTAATTAATTTTTTAGTCCTATAAGGTACATTTTCCGTTGAAAGCTCCACGGTAGGAGACTTTTTTTTACCACTCATTTGACAGTTGACACAAGGTAAGTGGAAAATAAAAGATACTACCTCCGTCCCGTCTGTTTACTTTTTGGCACGTTTTTCCACTTCAATATTAAACATATAAGATAAAATAATTTTATAAAACAAATTTCTACAACATATAGTTTTTACATAAGGATTTCATTGCAAAACTTAGATTTGTAAAATTATGTCATCTTACTTATTAATATTGAAGTCAAACGACATGTCCAAATAGTAAACTGGACAGTCAAGGTGGGACGGAGGGAGTAGCAAATAATTTTGCCTCTCCCTGAGGCTGATATATCAGAATCAGACCCATCATACGTGGTTTTGGGCCGATTAATCTCCAGATTAATGTATGTCATTGGATGAAGTGTTCGATGGTGGCGATAATATTTGTATGTTCTACGACATCAAAAGACTTCTATACCCTCTCTTTTCTCTTTTTTTATTTGGACGCTGCAACTATGCTCGTCATCGTTCTCCACAAGCCATCCCCACTTCTGGTTCACATTCAAGTGATGCTGTCGTCAAGGACTGGTGTCTCAATCCATTCCATTTCTCACAAAAATCTTCCATAGCTCAGAAGTACTACTCTCACGTTTTTCTGTTTGGAAACTAGGTTCATCTGGTGACAACAAACTTGAGTTCAACGACGACAGTGCGCACATTTGGTTTACCGTCTGAGTTCAATGTTGTGTGGGATGTATATCAAACAATGAACCTGAAATTACAATGGCGTGAGTTCATGAACAATAGTTGCATTTGATAAAAACAAATTGAAAATAGATACAGAAGGTGCGCACATTGAAGAACAGAACATAGTTGTATTTAACGACGACGGTGTAGGACGAGAGGAATTGGGAAAGTGGTTGAGCGTGAGAACAGGATGCAGTAATTGGTTGGGAGATTGATCTGTTGTCTTGATTTCCAGTCAATTAATGGACGGGATAGTAATCTACTGGAAGATTTTGCATTGCAAAATTGAATGCTGAAGTGAATTTGGAGTTAATGCGTCAACGAGGGATAGGGTTCATCTCAGGGCAAAAACGGTGAACATGTCGGTGGATCGCAGGGTTACATAAGTAAAATACTACCCTTTTTACTTTTGTTCAGAACGACTTTACTACCAAAGGCAGGGAAATGCTGCGTTATCATAAAGGTGCAATTTCAACTTTTTCAGCCCAATTTGCGGAGGACGTGGTCAGTTTTCGAAGGGCTTAATCTGGGCAATTCGTGAGAAGCCCACGAATCGTGGTGATCGAACGCTAGGGTTTTACCGTCTATTCAGTTGTCTTGGTCTTTTTCCTTGCACGTCTTTCTCATACTGCTTTTGCGTGGTGTGACTCTCCAGTTGATTTTGCAGTTACTCTGTCGTCTCCTTGAAGTTTTTCTGTTGATTACCGGAGTAAAGCTAGTGAAAGAGAAATGTCTGTTGCTAAGCTAGATGGGCCTGCCATCGGGATCGACCTAGGCACGACATACTCTTGCGTGGGTGTGTGGCTGCATGATCGGGTTGAGATAATCGCTAACGACTTGGGAAATCGAACGACGCCGTCATACGTTGCCTTCACTGATGTTGAGCGATTAATCGGTGAGGCCGCCAAGAATCAAGTGGCGGTTAATCCAACCAACACTGTCTTTGGTAGGTTTGTTTCCCAGCTTTCGTATCTGCGTATGCATTTTTATTCTCTGCTATTGTCTGATTATATAATGTCCTTGATAAGTCATGGACGGCTACCGCCTAACTGGGTCTTACTGAAGCTATCTGCTTAGTAGGGTATCTTGCTGTTTGCGGTTTCACTGTGACCATGTTAGAGGAACTTCTTCCTGATTTGATGCGTGCCTTCTGTTGCTATGTCCTTTCTCAGTTACAAGGCAAATGGTAGCTTAGATATGCGCCAAGCAGTTAAATTTCGTGCATTTTTGTGTCTAAAGGTGGATCTGAATATTTAATTATATAAGCGTATTTGATTTGTTATGCAAATGTTGAGGTTTGTGTGGAACAATATACATATTTGTTACCTTTTCTGGTTTTTTAAATGCTAAATTTGTTGAAGTATCTTTCTCCCAGCCTTGTGTTACGACATAACAATGTAAACATGTTTTTATCTCTATTTCTTTTGTAATCGTAGATGCCAAGAGGATGATCGGCATGAGATTCAGTGACTCTTCAGTTCAAAGTGATATGAAGCTCTGGCCATTCAAGGTTATGTCTGGCTCGGATGACAAGCCTATGATTGTTCTGAACTACAAGGGTGAAGAGAAACGGTTCACTCCTCAAGAGATATCTTCCATGGTTCTTCACAGGATGAAGCAAACCGCGGAGACTTTCCTTGGAAAGACTGTAAAATATGCTGTTGTTACTGTTCCTGCCTACTTCAATGACTCTCAACGTTGTGCTACTAAGGATGCAGGTTCTATAGCAGGTCTCAATGTGATTCAAATCATCAATGAGCCTACTGCTGCTGCTATAGCTTATGGGCTTGATCAAAAAATGGGAAGTTTCAAAAAAATGTATTGATCTTTGATGTGGGTGGTGGGACTTTTGATGTTTCCATTCTTGTCATCAAAGAGGACGTCTTTACGGTGAAAGCCGTTGGTGGAGACACCCACTTAGGTGGCGAAGATTTTGACAGCAGAATGGTGACTCACTTTATGCAAGAGTTTAAGAGGAAACACAAAAGAGAGATCAGTGACAGCCCAAGAGCTGTAAGAAGGTTGAAGAATGCTTGTGAGAAGGCAAAAAGGTTTTTGTCTTATAATGTTCAAGCCTCAATCGAAATTGACTGTCTCTTTGAGGGGATTGACTTCTATGATACAATCACTCGAGCTAAATTTGAGGAGTTAAATATGGACTTGTTCAAAAAGTGTATAGACCCAGTGGAGATGTGCTTAAGAGATGCCAAGATGGAAAAGGATGTTATCCATGATGTTGTTCTTGTTGGTGGATCTACTAGGATACCGAAGGTGCAACAACTCTTGCAAGAGTTTTTTAATGGCAAGGAACTTTGCCAAAGCATTAATGCAGATGAGGCTGTTGCCTATGGGGCAGCAGTCAAGGCTGCGAATATGTGTGGTGAAGGGAACAAGAAGGTACTGGACTTGGTGTTGTTGGATGTTACTCCCCTGTCTCTGGGTTGGGAGTCTGCTACAGGAACCATGGTTTTTACTGTCCCAAGAAATACGCCAATCCCTTGCAAGATGGAGAATGATGACCTACAACCATGTGATAATCAAACTAATGCAGTCTTCTCCATCTATCAAGGGGAAAGAGCAATAGCAACTGAAAACATTTTTCTCGGTGTTTGTGTGTCTGGGATTCCGCCAGCTCCAAAAGGTGTGGCTAAGATGAAAGTATGCTTTGATATTGATTCCAATGGTATACTAGAAGTAACGGCTGTGGAAAAGGTACTGGATCACGAAATGTGATCACCATCACTAGTGAAAAGGGGAGACTATCGCAGGATGAGATTGACAGGATGTTAATGAAGGCTGAAAAGTACAAGGCAGAGGATGAAGAGTACAAGAGAAAGGCGACAGCTAAGAACTCTCTTGAGAATTATGTATATGACTCAAGGAATATGATTAGGGAAGTAGAGATTGCCTCCAAGCTGAGTTATGACGGCAAGAATAGAATTGAGAGAGTCATTGAGTCAAACATAGCTTGGCTTAATAGCAACAAGGTCGTGGAAAAAATTGAATTTGCTTATAAGATGATTGAAGATCTGATCGAGATTGTCTGCAGCTCTGCGGGTAGCGGAAATTCAAGGGGAGAAGGTGGGTTTATGCAATTGCTAGCAGCTGACAGAGCTTTGTCTGCTCAGTTTGGGAGTCCAGTTCCTGCAGTGTCTACTGTTGCGGCATTCATTCGATCAGGTTGTTAAATAGTGTCCATGGCAATGCAAAGTTGTAACTAGCCATATTTTGGGTGTGAAACTCGTGTTTTGGTGTGTTTATTTTGTTTGGCTCACCGGCTGCAACTTTTGTTAGAACTGCTTTCTTTCTATGTAATTATCGTCGAGAGCTGAGTACTGCTTAAATTCAATTTCTTGTTGGGTTGGGATTGAAACTCAAGTTTTTTTTTTTTTTTTGATGAAATTGAGATAACCATATCATATAACAGAAAGACAACCGACTAGCAAAACTACAAGAGGTAAAGGCCTCTTGTCATGCTAGGTCCATGTCCAGCTTACAAGCCATAATGATACCAGGGGAACATGCTCCCCCAACCAGACCAGATTACTATCAAAGAGAGGGTTCCACATATTATAGATAAGCTTAACCAGATAGTTGTCATACAAGTAGGAATTACTCCTAACAATACTAGTGAAATTTGGTAATAATCCTCTCACCATCAAAATCTCTTCCCAGCTAGCATTATCGCTCCTGATATCTCCCAAATTGAGGACATCCTCAAAAAACTTAGGGAAAATTCACGAGATACCCCTGTTTTCTTTCGTAATTCACAATATACCCCTGTGATTTTAGTAATTCAATTTAAACATGCTTAAATGTTATCCAAAATTGATGAAACTTTACATGGACGATGCTAAAGTGTTATATTTTGGTCCAATATCAAATTTGAAGTTTTTTAAGCTCAACTGACTCAATGCAAATGCTATGGCTGCCCACCAAAATAGCAAGCTCCATGGCAATTCTTTTTGCTTTGATATCAGCTTGCTGCACATTACTAGTGCTGGAAATTCTTCGATTGAACACTGCAATGGGCAAACCGAGGTTATCCCGGATAAGTCCGGCTATGACCCGTTCCCCATACCGACTAGAAAGCGTACCCGTGCAAATGTTGAGGTAGCCCATGGGCGGGGGCTGCCACATCCTCTGCCAGGAAAGAGGGGAAGAGACCTTCATCACTAGAATGTACGCATCAGTAAAAGAGTTATTTACCTCAACTTCTTTCCACCACGATAGCTCAGAATTATGCTTGACTTTATTCCTCGAGGCGTAAATGACCCAAAGCTTATTAGCCACAAGAGATAGCTTCTTCACACTCCACACCTCAGTCATCCGAAGGAACCAGTCTAACATACCATCCACATTATTTGGAACACCATTAATATCAACCAAACCCCTCCATAGATCTCTAACTGCACAACAATGGAAAAAACAGTGAGCCAAATTATCCTTATCCCCACAGAAGAAGCAATTCGAATCCCCTCCAATCCTTCTAGCTAGATTATCCTGACAAGGGATAATATTACCCAAGAACTTCCAGAGATTAAGCTTGACTCTAGGGTAGCAAATCGAGGTATTAATCTTCTTCCCAACCCTACCAATGTAATGAGAAGGGTAGGAAGAACTCTCCACCCCTGTATCCTTCACCAGAAAGTTATAAGCCGATTTGACCGAGAACTTTTTATCTTTAAAGAAAACCCAGATCCACTGATTAGAACTAACCATGTCTTGCGTCGGGGGAGACATAGTAACTTCCCCCATAGAGGGAGGGAGAAGGGAGCCTTCTCTAAGCAAATCCAAAACCGATGAGATGGACTTCCACATAGTGCTACCTTTATTCGAAGGGTAGCACTCTCTAATATTATTATGGGGATAGTAGAGGTGTTTCATAACTTGAGCTACTAAAGACCCCGGATTAGTGAGTAGTCTCCAAAGCTGTTTCACCAAAAGAGCTTTGTTGAAATACTCCACTTCTCTGAAACCAAGGCCACCTTGATCCACATTCTCACAAACCTTGGACCATTTAGTCCAGTGGAGAGCTTTTTTTATCAATTTTTCCACTCCACCAGAAAGAGGAGAAAGCTGCATTTAGTTTCGCAATGATGCCCTTGGGAAGAGCAAAAGGGACATGGTATAGTTGGGTATAGACTGGAGAACACTAGACACCATGATGGATCTAGCTGCTTGAGCCATAGGTTTGGTCCAGCTGGAGACCCTTTTGTGGACGGATTCAAGAAGATAGGTAAAAAGATATATTTTCTCCTTCCTATCTTAAGGGGTAGACCCAGATATTTGGAGAAGCAAGACACCTCTTGGACATTCAGTAAGCTGGAAAGATTATCTTTGACAGAGAGAGATAATCTCTTGCTAAACACCAGTTCCGATTTGAGATGATTAATTTTGTGTCCGGAGGCTAAGAGAAATTTGGTGAGAATTTGGTTCAGGCGGGAAATATTTGTGGGATTGGCTTTACCAAAAAGGAGAAGATCATCAGCAAAGGCTAGATGGGAAATAGACGGGCAAAGGGGTGAGAGCTTGATCCCATGGTAATCTCCATTCATATCAGACTTATTAAGGAAACTAGACAGAGCTTCCTGAGCCAAGATGAATAAGAAAGG
The DNA here is from genome assembly GCA_023374045.1 of Limonium bicolor. Taxonomy (NCBI): domain Eukaryota; kingdom Viridiplantae; phylum Streptophyta; class Magnoliopsida; order Caryophyllales; family Plumbaginaceae; genus Limonium; species Limonium bicolor. The sequence continues at coordinate 270,584,865 of CM041782.1, read as the reverse complement.
AGAAAGAGGATCTCCTTGTCTAATACCTCTAGACTGACTGAAAGAGTTATCTGGCTTGTCATTGATGAGGATGGAACATCTGACAGAGCGGACACAATTCATGACTGGAGTAATCCAATTTGACGGGAATCCCATGGATAAGAGAACATCTTGGAGAAAACTCCACTCATCTGTCATAAGCCTTGCTGAAGTCCAACTTGAGAGCAAAGAAACCATTTTGACAGCTTGGTTCTTCTGTAAAAAGTGTTGGAGCTCGCCTGCTAGAATGATATTATCGGTAATAAGTCTTCCTTTCACAAATCCTGATTGATTGTGGGAGATGAGATGGGGAAGAATGTGCTGAACCCTATTTGCCAAGGTGTTGGATGCAATCTTATACGCAAAATTACAAAGAGCGATTGGTCTGAATTTATCAATATCAGTCGCCCCCACCATCTTTGGGATAAGAGTGATGAAATAGTCATTCAAGGAATCAGGGAGAGGCTGGCCTCTAAGAATGGGCATGACTGCATCATTAATTTGATTCCCAATGATATGCCAAAAGGTGATATAGAATTTACCGTTGAAGCCATCAGGACTAGGAGCTTTGTTGGCTCCTAATTGTTTCACTGCAGAAATGATTTCCTCTCTGGTATAAGGCCTACTGAGCTCAGAAACAAAGCTAGCATTTAGCCGACCCTCCACGACACCCAGAAAGTCTCTATCCGCCTGGGGATGGGAAGAAGAAAAGAGATTTTGGAAATACTCTCTGGCAATTACTTCGATTCTCTGCCAAGAATATTGCATAGTGTTCCCGGAATCCAAAAGACCAAAAATCTCTTTTGATCTTTTGATAGAAGAAGCCCTAGCATGAAAAAAACATGTATTCTGTCTCCTTCTTTGATCCACTTGTCTCTGGATCTTTGCTTCCACCAGATTTCCTCCCGGAAAGAAAGAAGCTCAATTTCCAGGAGGAGCCTCTTTCTATTATTAATAGCTCCCAAAGAGCTATCACTAATAGAAATATTTCCTAGTTCTTTCTTCTTGTTGATGATCTTCCATTTAATCTTGGAAATAGACCACCCCTTCCACTCACTTAGTTTCCGAGCACACAAACCCAGAGAAGAAGTAATGTTGGGAAAATTATTACTCCAGACATCCGTAACTATCTCTGCACACTTGGGGTCCAAACACCAACCGTTTTCGAACCTGAAAACTTTTGCCGGGATTTTGTGATTACCAAAGAACCTGATAAATAGAGGACAATGATCCGAAGCTTCACGGGGTAAGTGTTCCACTAAATATTGGGGAAGACCTGTAGACCAGCAGAGGAGCAGAACACTCTATCCAATCTACTATGAGAATGGAAATCCCCATCCCGACAATTGGTGTAAGTAGAACTCTCTCCAAAGAAGCCGATGTCATGGAGATCACATTCATTGATGACATCTCTGAACGGGATCATGTGGGCCTTTTGGTATGCTTTTTCTATCCTGCGCCATATGGGTTAATCAATTAGTGTGCAACTTTTTGTCATAGATGCTTGTTGGAGAAATATGTGACTACTTCTACCACTTAGGCAGTGTACCTATCGTTTTGCGGAATAGTGGATTTGTGGGTTGTCGTACTCTTGGGGACCTCGTTGTGGATAACTGATAGTGTAGTAAATTGACTGAGACTTCTGGTAAACAGGTTTTATCATTTTTTTGAAAGAGTATGATTAAAAGCTAACTCATAAGAAAATAATAAAAACAATTAATCAAAGTAGAAAAGAAATAGAAATTGTAAATCTTTTTGTTTTTAAAGAAGCATCCCGGGTTGTTCTGCTCACCTTTTTTATCCAATTATATCAATATAAACTTTCCCACTTTAGCAATAAACTCAGGAATCTTAGTTAGTTCATTGACCGGTTCTTGTACAATAAACCCAGATTAACTTAAACAACAAGCCGCAATTCTTGCCCAAGTCATTATAAATTAATCGCTTAATTACCAATTCCTATTGGAGACAGATTAACCTATAGGCGAACACGCTTCTAGTCGTTAACCCGTTTTGACTTCCTTTGTCTAGAACCTTGTCTCAGCAACGCATTTTAACAAGAGACTACAAATATCACTTTAATAATTGTACAAGAAGATTAAAGCGCATTAAGGACAAGAATCAAAATACTGCTTAGATAAATTATAGTGGAAAGCTTACATAACACAATTATATAAAACAGGCTTGCTTCCAAACCCGGGGAGCTAAATTTATTACTCAGACATTAACGAGGATGAAAATAAAGATAGAAATAGCCATTATTTTGGAGACTGCCGGAGGAAACGGGACTGCGATTCGCTCCTGCTCTAGCTGCTTTTCTTCTCTTCTTTTAATCCTGGTTCTGCCGAGTGGTGGAATGAGGAATGAAAATAAAATGGAGAAGTGGGGGATAAGAGGATGGAATGGGTCGTAGGTGTGGTTTGGTGTTTGATTCTGTTGTGAGTGATCGATCACATTTTTGATGCAGAGTACTGGGTTTATATAGAAGAAAGGAGAAGGAAGAAGACAGGGATGGAACACGCGTGAGGAGGAAGAAGACAGGGCTGAAACAACGCGTGAGGATTTTAAGGAGTGTCGGCCGGCGTCTGATATTGCTGATCGGGTAGATAGATGTGTTTGCAGGCGCCGCAAATGAAGAAGACAATGGGGTAGAGAGCACCGAAAGAAATCTGTCGCGTTAATTTCTGGATCTGGGTTGCATTTACACGCGTCCGCGTTTAAATCCCCGGACGTCTCTATCTCTTTCCGCCTTATTTCCACGGACTGGGCTTATTCTCTGTTTTCCGTCCGGCCAAATATCCACGGACTTGTCCTTGTCCGTCCTCTGTCCGGCCTAATTTCCATGGACATGTTGTCCTTGTCCGCCCTCTGTCCGGCCAAACTTCCACGGACATGGTGTCCTTGTCCGCCCTCTGTCCGGCCAAACTTCCACGGACATCTTGTTTCTTGTCCGGCCAAATTTGAGCGGACGTGACACGGACGTCCCTCTGGACGTGTCCGAACCAGTGTCCGGACCAGTGTGGTTCGGACGAAAATTGGTTTGTTTCTAAAATATTCGTTTCAGCTCCGATTTAAGATCCGTTTGCCCCTATGCGTTCGTCTCTTCGTCTACTTTGCTCCTAGCTTGGTTTTCCTCATGTTTAACCAATAAATTTGTGAGATAACCAATAAAACATAAACTACAGGAAAACTAACCAAAGTGGAGAAATGAGCAAGAAAAGTGCTAATATAATATATGAAATACACCCATAAAACATGCTCATTTGGACACTTATCACACCCCCACACTTATCTTTTGCTTGTCCTCAAGCAAAACCATGTACCCAAGTAAGTAGGGAATGCTCAATACTAACAAATATTATTATGAAGGGTAGGATAAAGAGGTGAACAGTACATGATCTTTAACTTTTTGAGGAGTGTGAATCATCACCTACTGTTGGCATAGGTGTGCTCAGGGTAAAAATAAAATATAGAGTTTCGGGGTATGATCCGGAGTGCTTCAATGCTTCTAAGTTTTGGTGACTTTGAGAACTTTTACCATGGCCAACTTCTCTCAAGAAAGGGCATTGAGGAGAAAAAAAAAGGAAAATAGATTTATGCATTTGTTTCACTTTTGCATAAGAGATGGGAAGATAAAATGTAGGCATCAAGCCTTTGTATTTAAGAACACTCAACTCTCCTTTGTTGGTTACCAATGGCATCTCGCAAGTCCCTTGTTTATTATTTTTCTTTTTGACAGAGAAGCACCCCTTAGCAATCCCTAAGAAAGAAGACAGAAGGAACCCCTGAGCAATAAAAATCCAACCATTGCAGATCATTTGGTCACACCGCATAAAAATGCTACTCAAAAGTAATCAAAATGAAAAATTTTGTACCATTTATCCCACAATTCATAACACTATTTATTCATAAAGAGAACAACCCACATATAAAGGGTCCACGATATTGAATTTGAAAAACGCAAGATAAGTAGAGAGATTAAACATTTTAAGCAATGTGTCAATTAAGAGAGACTTAAGACGAGCGACAGAGAAGTGAGTCCTCCCCCACACTTAGACTGGAGCAATGTCCTCATTGCGTAGGAAGAATTTAATTAACGAGGTCATGCAATCTACCAGAGTACCTCACACAATGCAGAGCAGTAGGGAGTATGTAAAAATTTGAAGTGCAAAGCAAAGAGAGTGTACTCCCCAGAGTTCGCAGAGTGTTTAGACAGAGCTCCCCCACACTTGAGTTCAGCTGTCAGAATGTGCAAGATGTTCCTGTAATGAATATTCTAAACAGCCAGAAGAACTCAAGTTAATTCTCCTCGTTCTCTCTCCTCTCTTTTTTTATTTATAAAAACATATATAGGAATAATATGGAAGACAAAACATAAGACAAAAATAGTAGGATAATAAAATTTAACCACTAGGTTGCCTCCCAGTAAGCTGCCCGTATTTATAGTCTTTGGCTAGACTCCCGCTTCGTTATCCTGGATCAAAAATAAAGGTAGACAACAGCTTTGACAGGAAAACGAAGTTAGCAGTAATTAAAAGCAAACCACCTGGATCAAAACAAAACGTCAACTCGGCAAATAAAATAGGAAAGTAAATACTCCACAAAACCTGGTGTTTGAGGAGGTACTGCCGGTAACGTAGTTCTAACAGTAGACCAGGTGGTGATGACTTTTCTTCCTCAAATTGGAGGATATAAACATCCTCCTCTTGTTGTTGAGGCTTATGGAGGCAGGGTGGGAGTTGATGAGAGACTAGTGGTGGTGTTTTCTCCTCATATTTGAGAATATATATATCCTCTTCCGGTTGATGAGGCTCAATAGGATAATCCTCTTCGCGGACTGGCTCAGAAAAAAGATCTTCAAGTTTTAATTGCTCCTCTTGTGCTGGGGATGGAGATGGAGGAGAATTGTAACTTTCAGATATTTGCTCCAACTCGGCGTCGGAGAAAAATGTCCTGATAAGTTCTTTTATCTCCTCATCAGAACTTGTAGCTTCAATAATATCTGGCTCGAATCGATCTTCACTCCTTGGAGTCACCACTGGAATCTCTGCTAGTAGCTTGGTCTGACTCGGGAGAAATTCGTCTGGCCCTTGTGTAGATTGTTGTTCATTCTGATTGAAGTAGTCATATCCCAACTGAGCTTCTTTGTACTGTGTATTAGTCTGGTCGACTTCCCACCAGTACGGCTCTCGATTTGATTGTTGAGGTGGTTGATAATCCTTGACCATCCTTTGATATGAGGATATCTCCTCTTGCATATGCGTCCATTCCAAATCGATCAACAATCTCCTCACCTCATCGTAGCCGCTCTCCATAATCAGTAACTATCCTACAAAAACAAAAATAAAAATACCAAGTAGAATAGAACTAAAAATAGAAAATAAACACAAAAGCAAAAATTAACTAAAAAGAAAAACTAATACGAAACAAAAAGAGATAAAAGAAAATAGCTAAAATAAAAATAAGTAAAATTAAATAAAATTAAATGAAGCGAAAATAAAATAAAACAGAAATAAATTAAAAAAACTAAACAGAAATCTCAATAAACTTAAACACTATCAATTAACCGTGCCGGAGGTCCCCGGCAACGGCGCCAAAAACTTGTTGGAGAAATATGTGACTACTTCTACCACTTAGGCAGTGTACCTATCGTTTTGCGGAAGTGGATTTGTGGGTTGTCGTACTCTTGGGGACCTCACTGTGGATAACTGATAGTGTAGTAAATTGACTGAGACTTCTGGTAAACAGGTTTTATCATTTTTTTGAAAGAGTATGATTAAAAGCTAACTCATAAGACAATAATAAAAACAATTAATCAAAGCAGAAAAGAAATAGAAATTGTAAATCTTTTTGTTTTTAAAGAAGCATCCCGGGTTGTTCTGCTCACCAATTTTATCCAATTATATCAATATAAACTTTCCCACTTTAGCAATAAACTCAGGAATCTTAGTTAGTTCATTGACCGGTTCTTATACAATAAACCCAGATTAACTTAAACAACAAGCCGCAATTCTTGCCCAAGTCATTATAAATTAATCGCTTAATTACCAATTCCTATTGGAGACAGATTAACCTATAGGCGAAACACGCTTCTAGTCGTTAACCCGTTTTGACTTCCTTTGTCTAGAACCTTGTCTCAGCAACGCATTTTAACAAGAGACTACAAATATCACTTTAATAATTGTACAAGAAGATTAAAGCACATTAAGGACAAGAATCAAAATACTGCTTAGATAAATTATAGTGGAAAGCTTACATAACACAATTATATAAAACAGGCTCGCTTCCAAACCCGGGAAGCTAAATTTATTACTCAGACATTAACGAGGATGAAAATAAAATAAAGATAGAAATAGCCATTATTTTGGAGACTGCCGGAGGAAACGGGACTGCGATTCGCTCCTGCTCTAGCTGCTTTTCTTCTCTTCTTTTAATCCTGGTTCTGCCGGTGGTGGAATGAGGAATGAAAATAAAATGGAGAAGTGGGGGATAAGAGGATGGAATGGGTCGTAGGTGTGGTTCGGTGTTTGATTCTGTTGTGAGCGATCGATCACATTTTTGATGCAGAAGTACTGGGTTTATATAGAAGAAAGGAGAAGGAAGAAGACAGGGATGGAACACGCGTGAGGAGGAAGAAGACAGGGCTGAAACAACGCGTGAGGATTTTAAGGAGTGTCGGCCGGCGCCTGATATTGCTGATCGGGTAGATAGATGTGTTTGCAGGCGCCGCAAATGAAGTATGAAGAGGGGGTAGAGAGCACCGAAAGAAATCTGTGCGTTAATTTCTGGATCTGGGTTGCATTTACACGCATCCGCGTTTAAATCCCCGGACGTCTCTATCTCTTGTCCGGCCTTATTTCCACGGACTGGGCTTATTCTCTGTTTTCCGTCCGGCCAAATATCCACGGAATTGTCCTTGTCCGTCCTCTGTCCGGCCTAATTTCCAGGGACATATTGTCCTTGTCCGCCCTCTGTCCGGCCAAACTTCCACGTACATGGTGTCCTTGTCCGCCCTCTGTCCGGCCAAACTTCCACGGACATCTTGTTTCTTGTCCGGCCAAATTTGAGCGGACGTGACACGAACGTCCCTCTGGACGTGTCCGAACCAGTGTCCGGACCAGTGTGGTTCGGACGAAAATTGGTTTGTTTCTAAAATATTCGTTTCAGCTCCGATTTAAGATCCGTTTGCGCCTATGCATTCGTCTCTTCGTCTACTTTGCTCCTAGCTTGGTTTTCCTCATGTTTAACCAATAAATTTGTGAGATAACCAATAAAACATAAACTAGAGGAAAACTAACCAAAGTGGAGAAATGAGCAAGAAAAGTGCTAATATACTGTATGAAATACACCCATAAAACATGCTCATTTGGACACTTATCAATGCTTAATATGCAGCTCCTTTTGTATGTATATATAGCAGGTTGCGGGAATACAAATTCTATTTAAAATCTCTGTGCCTGTAGTGTGCTTGTTTTTTTATGATAATTTATGGTTTTACCCAGGGTTGGGAACTTGGGACAATCGCGAATATCTTACCGCGGTAAAGAGTTATACAAACTATATAGCGAAATGCAAGAAACAGTAACATCAATGAAAACTAGAAAAACACGATTGTGAGAACAAGTACAACGATGAGAGCTAGAAAACAGGACTATCATCTGGAAACACACCGCCGACTAGATCTGGCAATTTGGGTCGATGGGTCGGGTTGAAATCAACCCTAACCCAACCCATTTAAAAAATCATCAACCCAACCCAAAAATGTAAGGGTCAGAAAATCATGACCCTAACTCAATCCGTTTAAAATCCTTCAACCCTAACCCAACCCATTTTTTAAGCATATAATAATTTAGATGGATTAGGAGTACAAATTAATAAAAAAAATCCAATGCTACCAAGCACACTAATTAGGATGAAACAAAAGAAAGAGAAGTAATCTTGCTTGATCGACCCAACTTTAAATGAATTCCATGTTATGCGAAGAATCTAAAGTACTGTACTAATTTCCCATGAATAGAATAACTCGTATTTTTTATCAATCTAAGCCTAAAGCTCTACCACTATTGGGGAGGAATCTTATCTAGATATGCACATGATTCTAGTGCCCTTAATAAAAAGGGGAACGAAAATGAGAATCTTCATTATGCATTAGAGAAATATACTAAAGATAAATCTTCTAAAGTTAGAAAAAACTTATAAACTGAGAGCTCAAAGCCTCAAACTATGACTTATAGTTAAAAATATACACCTGTTTAAACTGAGTGCTCATGCCTAGAAAAAAAAACACAAACACTTAATTGTTACCAAAAGTTGAGGAACTTTTATGCAGCACGCTATCCTCATTGCTGGCTTCACAATTCACTAAGAGGTCTACAATCAAGATCCTACTTACAAAAAATATGTATCACCTACTTTTGTTCACCCTTCTATATAATCTAAACATACCTATGTTCTCAAGAACGTAATGGCAGTGTGAATAAGAAAAACAAACCTTGGAGAGATGAAGAGCGACATCGATATGAACAAATACGTAGAGAAGAAAGATGGATGTGAGTCTACGAGACGAGAGCATTAGGGTTTTCAACATTATGTTAAGGTCTAGTTGGGCCTTTTATTTGATATGCAGCTGGTTGGGCCGTCTGTTTGGTTAAGGTTGTGTGATATTATTAAAGATTGGATGATCCAACTACACTTGGGCTTAAGGCTAAGGTATGATTTGATCTGAAAATAATATATATATATATACATATGTGTGAATTAATATTTTTATTTTTTATTATTAACAACTATATTTTCGGGTTTTCAGGTTGGGTCATAGGTTTAGATCTCAACCCTAACCCAACCCACAAAATCAGCTTATTACCCTAACCCAACCCAAAAAATAGATGGGTCAATGATCAAGACCTAACCCGTAAAAGTATGGGTTGGGTTCGGGTTGGGTTTCGGGTTGGATTAAAATTGTCAGGTCTACTGCTGACTATGAAGAACTGCACAAAAGATCAAGGAGGTTCCTGGAGTTGCTGAAGATGTTTAGAGAAAAAGATACCTCTCTATACCGGGAGAGAGGACTTTGCTTCCCAGTCCCAGACCAACTGCTTCACTGAGAAGATTACTTGGTGCCAGTTTGGGCGTGGTTCCTGAAGATTATTTGGTATTTGAGATGTGTATGTTTTGGAAAACTAAAAAGTTACTTTTGTCATAATTGTTTTATTATATTTAAATATTTTCACGTTTTTCGATATAGCAGAAGTAATAATTACGGGAGCTTAACAGTCACATGATATCTGGTATATGTGTGTCGGAGACGTTAATGCTTCAATATACTTATATTAGTACTTGATATAGTACTGATTTGGTATTTGAGGTGTGTTTGTTTTGAGAAACTAAAAAGTTACTTCTGTAATAATTTTTTAATTATATTTAAATATTTTCACATTTTTCAATATAACAGAAGTAATAATTATGGGGAGTTTAATAGTCACGTGATATCTGGTATATGAGTGGAGGAGACGTTGTTAGAGTACTTGATCTAGCAGTGATTTAGTATTTGAGGTGTATGTCTTGGGAAACTAAAAATTTATTTCTCATAACACTTTTATTTTATTTAATTTTTTTCACATTTTACAATATAGCAGAAGTAATAATTAATTATGGCTATACATATGAAGACCACTATAGTAGTTGAGTATGTTATTAGATGATATTTCAAGTAGTATTAAGTTAGTATTTGAAACGAAAACTAGTAATAATATTATAGCTAATATATACCTGGTACACGAACTTAACACAAACTAGTATTCGAGTTAGTGATTTCATAGTATACGTATAACAATACAGTCAGAATTTATTCAGATTCTGCTGGACATAATGATTGAACAGTATACTTTTTATATTTCCATTAACTTATTTTTCCTATTAACAATCCAAAAACTGGGGCACCAACTTTGATTTCAATAAGATTTGATCTCAGGTTTTTGAGCACTCAAACTAAACTCTTACCACTACACTATTAAAAACGTTAAATTATTTTGTAACATTTTAAATATGTATAAGACCACATTTACTTATATTATATTAAAAGATTTACGTATAGCCGTTTTTCAAAAATTTGAGGGGGTAGTTTATGCAAACCTATTTTCGTTATGGGAAACGAGATACCCCGATGTTTGAACGAATTTTATGAAATACCCCTGATGTTTTATTTTCATTATGAGATACCCCTGAGGTTTCATTTTCATTATGAAATACCTCTAAGGTTTCAATTTCATTATGAAATACCCTCCATTCAAATTCTGATATATTATATTGTTAATATCACCATTTTACCCTCACAACATATGCCCCGCAATTACCTTAAGGGTTTATGGTTAACTTTTTTTAAAATTTAACAAAATAATTAAAAATCATTAAAATTTGAATTCAATTTTAAAAAATTAATATATAAAAGAAACAAAAAAAATGAAAACATAAAATTTTAAAAATAAATAGAAATGGCTAAACAATAAAAAAATTACTTATTTAAAAAACATAAATTGTTACATAATTTAAAAACTATTGTAGTGGAGACTTAAAATCGTAAAACACATAAAATCTGATTATATTTTATGTTCTTTATACTTTATTTTTCTAATTTTAAATAATAAGTTTTTCTATGTACCATATGAAGTTGATACTTTTAATATTTTTCATGTTATTGCTATACTTTTCTATGATTTAAGTCATTGCTAGATAAAATTTTAACAATTTTATTTTTTTTTAAACAAAGTATTGCTTTATTATTTAGTCATTTCCATTTATTTAGCTATTTTGTTTTTTTGTATATTTAATAATATTCATTTCAAAATTGAATTTAAATTTTATATGATCTTAATAATTTTTGTGTATTTTTTCAATATTTTTTTTTTTAAAAAAAATTAATTATAAACCCCTAAGGTTATTATGGGGCGTAAGGTGTGAAGATAAAATGGAGATATTAACAATATAATATATCAGAACTTGAATGAGGGATATCTCATAATGAAATTGAAACCTCAGGGGTATCTTGTAAAGAAAATGAAACCACAGGGGTATCACATAAAGAAAATGAAACCTCATAGGTATCTCGTAATGAAAATGAAACATCAGAGGTATTTAATTCGCTCAAACCTCAAGGGTATCTCGTGAAATTTCCCTTTTATTAATGATAGGTCTGAGGAGGTTCCTCAACAGGGTACACTCGACATTCTAGTGTTGAACGTTTGTATTAGATTTTTTTTATAATTAAATGTCTTTATTACTCTATTAATACCGAAAAGTGGTATCAATGTTTGCAACCCTTGCATCTTAGTAGTACAAAGAAAACAGTACACAATTTTACCCCTTACTACCCTTGCCTAGTGCTTGCCTCAATAAAACCCCTATAGCAAAAACCTAGTGGGAAAAAAGCTATAGAGGAAAAAGAGTACAAGACACATAGGCATACAATACTTCCCAATCTATAAATACCATGTATCTTCCCTTAAGTTTCCCGGATTAAGAAAAACTGCATACGTCATGGGGAAGTCAGGCCACCAGCCTCTTGTCCATCTCCATACTCCTCTCTTAGCATCATTTGCAACCCTACCAGCCGAAGGGATTTCGCCTCGAATCACGTCATTCCTCATCTTCCATATACTCCAAACACCATAAAAGTGAGTCGATTTCCACATCTTCCTAGCTTTCTTGTTGAGTCGCACCCCCCATCCACTCCTCAAGGATTTGACTTGGGGTTTCCTTGAAAGTGAATCTTATTTTCCACCACCCAATCAGTATACTCCATACTTGTAAAGCGAACTCACAGAAGAATATACTGTGTGTCACCGATTCCATGTGATGTCGGCATATTAGGCACCAACTTTGACCAATGGGGATAATATCCCTCTCGAACAAGATATCACGAGTCAACAATTTACCACACATAACAAACCACATGAGCACTTCTATCTGGGTTCAGCCACTTTTATCCAAATATATTTTCCCACGCCAATCCCCATCCCATCTGATTCACTACTACTACTCACTAGGCTATGGTACACTTGTTTTGTCGAGAACCCATCAATTGTATTACTCTATGTCACCATATCCTCAGTACCCTGCACCAAAGATTTATTCTGCAACAACACATTTAAATCATGTTCCATCGTTAACTCATACCTGAAAAGGTTTCGTCGCCATTCAAGTCTCCATGCCCACGTTCCTTCGTCCCAGACTCCCATCTCTGATAACTTCCTTTCTTGTTGTTACTCAGAGAGTATAGTCGTGGGAATAAAGTGCACAGGGGTAGCGATCCCAGCCACTTGTCATGCCAGAACTCCGTCATTGTGTCATCGCCAATATTGTATGTAATATTATCATCGAACATGCATTGGATGGCATCATCCTCGAGCTTGGTCGCACGCACCACCCCAGAACAAACACCATTTATTCTCTATATCCTCTTAATACTATCATCCGACTCCAGTCCACCATCTAGTCCATATATGTTTGCAACAACCTTACGCCAGAGGGCGTTACGGTCTCTCAGCGCCACCTTCACTTCGCAAGCATGCACTTGTTTTTAACATGTATATTCACAAATCCCAAACCACCCTCCAGTTTTGGTTTGGTCAATCTATCCCATGATACTGGGACCAAGAACCATTTCTTGTCCTTACCCCAAAAGAAACGCCTTTGGATTGCAATGAGTTCTTGTCATATTTTGCATGGTATAATGAAAAGACTAGAGTAGTACAAGGGTATAGACTCCATTACCGATCTTACCAACACACATCTCCCCGCTTTGGATAGGGAGTTTCTCTTCCAGTTTGCTAGCTTTGCTTCTACTTTACGAATCACCGGTCTCCTTGCTTCGGTTTGCCTCATCCTCTCACCAAGAGGAAAACCCAAATATGTACTCGGCAGTTTGCCTACCTTGCACCCCAGTATCTCTTCTAGCATTAATTCCTCTTCTTGTGTGGTATTCAAACAGTAGGCCATCGTCTTTCCCATGTTTATCCGCAAGCCACTTGCGCTTGCAAAACAAATCAAGAGTAGATGTAGTTGTGTAATTTCCTCTCTTCTAACTTCGGTGAATAGCATGGTGTAATCGGCAAACTATAAGTGGGAGAGGGTAACACCTTGCCTCCCAATTTTTAACCCATTGAAGCTGCCATCACTAATCATTCCTTGGAGCATCTAACTCAAAGCCTCAACAACCATAACAAACAACAGTGGGATAGGGGATCCCCTTGACTTAAACCTCGCTTAGGTTCAAAGGGCTTTGTAGGTGACCTATTGACTAAGATAGAAATTTTGACACTTGTAACACACCTAATGAGCCAACTTATCATTAAATTTCCAAAACCAAATTCAACAAGTACCTTTTTCAAGAATTCCCATGATACACAGTCGTAGGCCTTGCGAAAATCAATCTTGATTAAGGATCCTTTCCTTCTTGTTTTCTTCAACCACCTGATGACTTAGTTTGCTATAAACGGTCCATCTAGTATATTTCTCTCCCTCACCAAAGCAATTTGCATCTCACCAATAATGCTTGGTAAGATCCCACTTTGCCTTTTTGCTAGAAGCTTGGCAATCACCTTGTAAATGCATCCCACCATGCTTATTGGCCTATAGTCATTAAGTGTGGCAGCTTCCGCATGCTTGGGTATGAGTGTTATCCATGTCATATTCACGTCGCTTTCCAACTTACCCGTAACAAAAAATTGTCGGACATCCCTAGCAAAGTCAGCACCTATGATACCCCACATTACTTTACAAATTTCATATTGTATCCGTCATATCCCGGAGCTTTCGAACCCTCACAGTCCCATACAGCTCTACATATTTCTCCTAATGTAGGAATCTCCTCAAGTTTTGTCGCTTCCTCCAATGAGCCTCTTGGATGTTCACATCTCGGTGGTCCAATTGTGGATGGGCATGCGTCTCGTGGCTTGTAGATCTCCGAAAAATACTGCACAATATGTTCCTTTATCTCGTGTGGCAGCACGAGAATTCGTTCTCCCGCATGCAGACTCACAATCTGCTTACGTTTACGATTGAGTGTTGCCCGTGTATTGTTGGAAAAATTACTAACATAAGTAATTAAACCTAGCTAAACGGGCAAGTGCACCCAATTCGTTGCAATATAACAAGTGTCGTATCCACAAGGAAATTGGTTTCTAAATCCCCAGCTTCGGTACTTTATTAAAATGCAAATAAAAACAGTAAACGGGGGTATAGCCGGAGGCAAGCTTAGTTGTTTGTAAATGGAAAAGCAATAAAACAGTAAATTGTTTATTTGATGGAATGGGTGGAAAAGTACCCTAGGATAGTGGGGAATCACCTAAATCACACAAAGAATCTTATAACCATAACTCATTATCTCATTTCTATTAGAGTTCAATTCATGAATCCCCAAATCATGGGAAACCCAATTCTTACCTAATTGGTCAAATCCCTTAATTAAAGGAGGTTTAAGTCACTAAGTAGCATTAAGCAAAAACTCTTAAATAATAGCCCTAAGATTTTACCCCCAAAATCAAGAGAGCAAAAGTTAGGGTTTATCCCCCTTTGGGTCTAGTTCCAAACTCAAGCTCAAATGTTGAATGAAACCATCATAAATGCCATAGTTGATCAAATTAAAGCATTAATTGATATTGAAGGAGATAAAGACAAGAGCATTCAATGAGTTAGGTCACAAGCATTCAATGTGCAATATTAGGGTCAAACCTCATCCTAGGATACAAAATGGGACTACTCAACCATTGGAAAGGAAAAGAGAAGGGAAAAGAGGGATGTAGCCATTAGAGGAGCTTCAGAGCTTCAATAGAGGTTGAATCTTCAATCTCTTCTTCCTCCTCTTCTTCTCTTCTTTTCTCCTCTTCTTTTCTCCCTTGTTTTCGTCTCTCTCTCTCTCTCCTCTTTCTGTTTGGTATCGTGGGTGGTGAGTAATGAGGAAGGAAGCCCCAAAATCCAGCATTTTAAAACATCAATCTGGGCAGATTTTCTGTCCGACCAACCTTACCAAGGTCGGTCTCGTGGGTCAGTCGGACTCTCTGGTGAGTGTAGCGTGAAATTTTTAAGCTCGGTCGACCTTACCAGGGTCGGTCCTAAGGCCGGTCGATTCCAGTAGCTTTCGGCCCCTGAAATTTGCAATTCCGGCCTCCGGAACTTCCGACCGACCCTCTCAAGGTCGGTCCTAAGGTCGGTCGGGACCAGTAGTGATTTCTCCAACTTGTGCGGGGCCTAGAATCTTCGTTGTGGCTCGGAATTGCTCTCCGTTTGCAGCGTTGGAAAGCTTGAAAGATGAGGGATCTGTTGATGCACTCCACTAGCTCTAAAAGAACCCAAAAGTATGCTCAAAATGAGCTTTTACCTATCAATAGATCAAACTATATAAGTTCACTAATAATTACAAAAACACTCTATTAAGTGGTGAAATAGGTTATGCACCAAGTAAAATGAAGGTGAATAAAGACCTTACAATAGCATTATTTCACCACTTATCATGTATGAAAATAACGACTATTTCTATCCACATCTTTCACAATTTTGTCCCGAGCCATCTGCCTCCAATATAGTTCGTGGTTACGCATGGCTATATCAAGTTCTTCCATCACCTTTTCTTTCTTGACCTTGGTCTCCACAGTTCGGTATCCCTCCTCCAGTTGTGCATCTACCTCTTTCAGTTTTATTTGCAGCCCTTAAATTCTTGCATTCATGTCTCCAAACACCCCCTTGTTCCACATCTTTAACACACTTTTGTTGCGTAGAGCCATATCTTAATCCATCCCACTCCTTTATGATCATATCACCAAACTTAGGATGCTCGAGCCATGCATCGAGTGATCTAAACGGCTTGGGACCCCACTGCGGGTTCCCCACATCAACCACTAAAAGTCTATGGTCTGAAATTGTCCATGCACCGGTACTCAGCCTTATATCGGAATATCTAGCACACCATTCTTCTTGGATAAAGACCCGATCAATTCGACTGTATGTGTCCCTCCCTTTCCATGTGTACTTTGCATCAGTTAGCGGTACTTTAACTAATTCCATTTCATTTAACCATTCTCTGAACTCATTTCTGCTACCTGTATCATGTCGATCTTCCCTATGCAATCTCTCATCAGCCTCAAGTGTCGTGTTAAAGTCACCCAGTACAATTACTGGTCTTTCCTAGTTTACATGTGCATCCAGTATTTCTCCAAACATTTATGCCTTGCTCCTTCTATCGCATGGTGCATATACACATAGTAGAATTCCTCTAAACCCATCGGTGAGTAGTGTGATCTCCATCATAACCCATCTACTACCCTTTTCCACCATTCCAACTTCCACCGCCTTTCTATCCCATAGTATAAAAATGCCCCCAGATCTACCTTCGACTTCAATCTCCTCCCACCCCAGGCTCACCGCCTTTCCTCCCCAGAAGCCAGCAACTTTACTGGTAGTTGTTTGCAACAATTGTGTTTCCACCAGACACATAATCTCTATCTTCTTTGTTTTTATCTCCCGTCTCATGACTTGTGCTTTGTGCTGTGATCCTATCCCCCTGATGTTTTGTAGACCTATTCTTGTCCCCATCCTCTCCCCCTTTTATACAGTCTCGAATATTTTCTAGGAGACTACTCTTTGCTTGGGCTTCATTCTATATCTCGTAACCCAGTCTTTTCAGCAGCTGCATACACTCCCTTACTTTTGTCGTGGCGTTGATAGCTCTTTCACTGCTATTCTGCATCCGTGCGCTCTATGTCGCACCTGCTTGGGGGGTATTATGAAAAAGATCCGCAAATAAGTTAATACCCCCACCCGGAGTGATATTTTGACAGTTTGCCGTTTTGGTTTTCTGTGACTCAGGGGTTTCCAAAATAATAAGGTCACACATGGCTGGGCTATTGGCTACCGACTTTTGGCCTGCATGCACACTATTATTATACAGTGCGCTTGGGATCGGTGCTATTTCAAACTCCAACTCATTTTGCATCGGATTTGTTGTGTTTCCTGCTCCGTCGCCTTTTATGTCTCCTGAGGATCGTATCCATTCATCTGCTGCTGACTGGGCACGTAATTTCCTTCCCCTTCCTCACTAAAAAACGGCTCCTCCCTTTCACTATTCCTGACTTTGATTTTTATATCCACCGCACAGCTCTCTGATATTCCCACCCTTGTCTTTCCTGTTCCCCATGCCACCTGCCGTCCTTTTATTATTATCCACTAACATTTTTTGAGCACCATGCCCATGTTGCACCTTTTCAGCTTGTCCCCCCTGTGCACTGTCCACCATTTCCTCTAACCTTTGCCGTTTTGTGCCATTCATTTGAGTAATTTGGACTATGATGTCTTCTTCCATGATCGAATTCTTCCCATTTCCAGGTGGATCGGTTTCGACAATTGCCACCGGATACTCTATCCCCTATCTGGACGTTGACTTTCTCATTGATAATGTGTAATGACGATGTTTCAATTTGAACTTTTACCTCTGTGTTTTCAACAAATTTTGTATCTCCATCGTCCACTTTGATTACTTCACCCACCATGTTAGCGACTCGGACAATGTTGCATTTGTTCCATGCGTGCAGAGGTATTCCCCTAATGAGGATCCACGCTCTCCTTGTTTCCACTTGGTCGTCAACAGTCCATGTACTCAGCTTCATGTCATCGACTTTTACTTGGTCATTCAGCACCGTTTCTTTTGCTTCCCTCGTGTTTAAGACCATCAGAAATTTCCTTCTTGATAATGCCAGTACACCCGACATTTCCTGCCACCGGCCTTGGAGATATTCCATTGCCTGCTTGAGGTTTTTCTCCTCCCAGAATTCGGCGACTACACACATCCTCAGGCATTCCATCATTGTCTCATCAGGGTTCATCTGGATTGAAAGCCTCGAGGTTACCGGTCCGTTTTTCTCGTGTGTTACTTCGTTTCGATCCTCCTTATTCCATCGGTCCCATCTCTTGTGCTCACTTTGCCGGAGTTCCCCTTTCACTTTGTTCTTCCGATCTCTACTCCCTTGGAATTCCATTCTCATTTATGCTCCATCCCGATACTCCTTCAATCACCCTCTTGGCCATCGTTACATTTCTCAAAACCACGAAGGCGCACACATGTTTGTTCCTTCTCCTTTCCTTTCTACTAATGTACATTCTTTCCCAATTTGCAAACCTTTTAATCACCTGACCCAGTTGGTGCATAGTGACTAGCCTCTGGACATTGTCGATGAATACAGTCGCATGATATACATCCTTCTCTTCCGTCTTCGGCCCCTTTGTAACTTCTCTTGGTACGGCGGACTGTGTCCTAACTCCTTTTGATGCTATTGCCCTCCATGTTGATTTCTTGTGGGTTTCTCCGGGTTTCAAACTATCTAAAGGGCCTCTCCCTTCTCCATATTACTAGGCTTTTTGGATTTTTGTGGTGCTACTGGTTTTAGGGCGGTGAAGGGTTTTTTGTGGTGTACCTTGTTAGGCGCGTGAAGGGCTGTGGAGAAAACAGGGGGGGGGGGGGGGTTGGGGGTCTGGGGGGGGGGGTGGTCTAGGTTGGAGATGGGGGTTTGGGTTCTGGGTTGGAGATGATGTTTGAGGGCTTGAATATGATTGTTGGTGGTTGTTACGGTTGTTTGTGTGGTGGTAGACGTGGTGGTTATGGGTTTTAGGCATGGTGGTTGTGGTTGTGGTTGGGGTTATGTGTTGACAGGGTTGTTTGAGGGGGACTGGAGGAGAGAGGAGAGAGCATTGTATAGTTTCTATTTAAATATTGCGACTTTTGAACGTTTGTATTAGTAGTTAGAAGAAAGTTTGACATTCCTTGTGATTACAATTGCCTCAACATACTATCCTATATGTAGACTGCATTTACTGGGAAAGACCACAGATTACAAGATTATAGTAACATGGATTACAAAACAACCTAAAAAGCTTTCTATCGTCACCGACCAGAGGAATCCCTGGAGTTTTAACTGTGCAGTTGATGAATTTAAGGCTTCTGTCGATTGAAGCAACAGTAGCTGGCAGCAGCATCAACACCCCGGCTACCCAATATAAAGAGCAGTGAGGTAAGTGAAATGAAAGCAGAACTGCATCAGAAGAAGAGCTTTAAGTAGCGTTCCTCTTGGACAATTGATTGGCATGTCTTTGTTGATCTTCAGATCGATCAACCTTGCGGGAGATCGAGGTCAGTCCATAAACTGAACTAGACACTAATGTTCCTTGAATTTCTCGCTTGATCAAAGCGGACTAAGGGCTGCCTGATTATATACGGCCATGATATCTTTTATGTTTGTTTAGCACGATCAGGTGTGCATATAATAGGAATAACTGTCATGGTTTTAATCCGATTGATTCTCAGATCTGAGACGCAACAGCAGCATTTTGCGCTTGCTTCTTCAGATTTTTGACAATCATGACAAGTTTAGTGTTGAGACGGTTGACAAAGCATTTGGGCAGCCAGCCTGCTGGATCTAGCTGTGTCAATTTAAAGGATATCAGAAACAAGTTAGCAACTAGCTACATCCAAATATGTTTCAGATTATGGTGCATATCTTTCTGATAAACGTGAGTAATAATATGGTAGAAGTACCTGGGCAATGTAGGTGACCATACAGGTATCATCTTCAAGCTTCTCCACAACCCATCCTGATTGTAATAGCAAGCCCCTGATAGCATTATTCTCTTTCGGGTGAAGTCCAGCTGCAATCTCCTTTGGTAGTGATGCAACAGCAACAACCTGTGCATTTTAAACACCAAATCAGCTTAGAAGAAGGTTGGAATTAAGGGGATATGATTTTAATTTCAGCCGAGGGTGGTGATGATGATGATGGATGAATGGATGAATGGATGGAAGTATTACCAGGGTACCATCGTCCATGGTTTCCCGTCTCTCGTACACAATGAATTCTCGGTTCTTGAACAGAGGTTTTGAGCCATCACCGAACCTTAAGCGGATTATGCTCAGGTTTTCTCCAAGATCCTTTATGTACCTCGCTTCAATCAGGTCAGGGTCCCATTGCTGATTATAATTCAAATTCGGATATCCATCAGTTACTTACCATCAATAGTAGAGGTAAAAGTACACTAGACTTTCCAACGAATGATAATAGTGCTAAATAATGTAAGGAAAATGTAAGCTGACAACCTCAGAACCACATGGACAACAAACATGCATCACTTTTTTCAACCTCTGTTGTTGTTTTCCTATTTTTGGTCATCACAGTGGGAATATTATGTTGCAGTGACTCGTGATACAATAACAACAGTGTCATCTCTTTTGTAAATTATGAAGGAGTACAGGAGAGATGACCTTAGCAGCGTCTATGGCATTAGCAACAGTGACGAATTGTTCAGGAGAAACTGATCTGAGCACCCATCTGCTTCGGAATATGTGAAGAGAACCGGACCTTCGTTTCGAAATCTCGAGTCCATCCTCCACGGTCATAACTTTCCATCCATCATCACTTTTCCCAAACCTACTGGCATCTGAAGCCGTAAGCAGCTCCTGTATGCAGTTCTCACTCGCATATTGCACGTACCTTCTCAGTGAATCCTCGCTTATGGACCTTTTTACCAACAAAATCACAAGAATTTCAGTCAAATAGGGAGCAGCAGATATTTCAGTATGACCTTAAATTATAGAGCAAGAAGATCAGTAGAGAGAAGTTTTAACTAACCATGATCGCCTACAAGGGGCTGCTGCTGGACTGTCCATTGCACACCGGCGGTGACAGAATTAAAGACTAGACTACTGGGCTTGAATCTTTCTGGCCATGAAATTAGATGAAGAAAAGAGGTGACATTTGAAACGGGAAAGTGAAGATGGTAGATGGGTTATTCACAAGCCAATGAGAAGAGGAGAGTGGGAGTGGAGAAGTATATAGTGGTATAGAATATAATGAACGTGGGCCAAAATACGATTGATGCACATGGAATGCCAGAAGAACAAAAAAAGACCATGATTAGAAGAATGCCACCTTTTTCCTCTCCTTTTTTTAATTCATTCTTTCCTCTCTATGGAGGAGAATGGAGAAAAGAATCTTTCTTTTTCTTCATTTAAAAAACAAAGAAGAAGCAATGAGGATGAGGCTGATGCTGTAAAATACCCTGCACATGGACTGCTGATTGCGGGACAAGAGAAAGTGAAGAAGATGAACCAGACACAAACCTGAGCAAGCAGAAGAGAAAGCTCAAATCAATACAAATTCTTATATATACTGCCAAACTTGCCTTTGAAAGTGCCCCATCCAAAGGCGCCATTTTAGGGGGTCCTAAATTATATCTAATCAAAGGGACCAGACCAGACATTATATTATAAAAAGTAGATGATTGCCCCATATACTGATATTCAACTGTACTTTGAAGTAATATTCTCTCATTATGATCCACACAAATTGTTGTGCCTGCTCTTAAAACTCAAAACCATGTGCAGTTCTGCAGAGGCTCTGTATGGTATGATTTGTTATCATTATCAATTTTCCAATGGACGATTGGTCCAGTGCAAGAAGTACCACTTCTAACAGGGTTTAATTTTAATTTTTAATAAGGAAAAAGTGATGAGTGACTAGGGATTGAATATACTCTGACAAACACAGCATAATTTTGGATACAGTTACACCAAATGTAAAAGCTCAAACGACAAGCTAACTAGAAAACTTATCAGCTCGTTCCAGTTATCAGACATTACATGCATCCGTCATCAATTACAATAACTAATTGATCACTTTTTTCTAGCATCGTTTTACTTTATATCAGTTTCTAAATAAGTTCTCAGTCAACCACTTCAATATTTTCAGACAATGGCATCCAATGGAGAGACTGAAGTCGGTAGAAGCACATGAGTTCCATTTGATCTATGATTGATCTTAATTCAAGAAGCGCTTGGCTTTCAAGCTTTGAACAGTCTCCCGAACTGCATCTTCAACGGGAGTAAAAGCTAACCCAAGGCTTATCAATCTTTGCTGCATCTTCACAAGATACCATGCCCGGTTGAGTTTCCCCAGTAAACCTGACAGACAATTCAATGGCGAGTATGTTCAAATAAACTAACACTACTTGACAAATAATTGATTCCTTCAAACATCATAACTGACAAATCAAGAATATAGAACTATGCTATAAGGATGGATTATTACCTGTGAACAGGATATTCAGGGAACAGTTTGTGAACTTTGGCAGCGAAATCTCCAAACTGGTAGATACCGTTGGTGCAGAGGTACCTACCACAAGCTGAAGGAGTTTCAAGTAGCAACAGCTGAGCTCTGGCTACATCTTTGACGTGTACAGCGCCAAGCCAGTGATATTCCTGTGTATCTTTGGATCCTTGCAGCAGCTGTCGCAAGACGGCGCAGCTCGCGTTTAATCCTGGTTGTAGAAGAGGACCAAGACATGTTGCTGGATTTATTGCCACCACGTCTAATCCGTGTTTCTTAGAAAATTCCCAGGCAGTTTTCTCTGCTAGAGTTTTTGAGACGGGATACCATTTCTGTTTGAAAACAGACACAGCGTACAAGAGAACAGAATCATTAACATCAAAGGAATGATGAGAAAACTTAGAATATGGGTTTGTAACTAGCAAGTTTTGCACTTGGGAGGATAAACAATCTGAGCTTGCAGTTATAATGTATCAGGGTCACAACGAGCACAACAGATTTGAACAAAATGATCGAGTGAATAGAAGGCATATCTTGAGTTCTGTACAGATTAAATTCGTCTTAAGTGATTCTATGAAAGCCCTACCTTTTGGAATTCCAGCTTACATAAGCAATAAAGTTACATTTAAGATATCAAATCCTACGAGGTACATTAGGGACACTTTTGTGAGTGGGTGAATTAAAGTTGGTTGGAAAAAGGGGGAACAACTTTTGGTTTTAGAGACACAGAAGCTTAACAGCTGTCAGCAGACGAAAGATGGCATAATTGTTTAACTGGATTATTCACATAATCATACACATTATAACAAGTTACACAAAAAGTATATGCTTATCCATAGATTAGTGATCCATTGCTAGATCATGGAATACTCAGCTCGCAGGTCAGTCAAGTCAACACACCCACTTGAAAAATCACGACCCAATAACAATAGATGCATTAAACAACATTCAAAGCAACATTTAATTCCAATTTAATCTGGTCACAATCCCACCTCAATCAAACTCAGACAGCTACATAGACACAAGAAAAATATACCCACATTGCGAGACCGGCAGTAATCAAGATCAGTCCAAGAGTCCTCATCAAACGGCTTACTATTATCCCAACCGGGATTAGGAACGATGGCGGAGATGGAGGAAGTGAGCACAACACGCCGAACCCCGTACTTTTTCGCGGCTTCTAGGACGTGGAGTGTGCCCTGGACGGCGGGTTTAACCAGCTCCTCTTCGGGATCAATTGGGTCCTCGAGGGTACACGGGGACGCCACGTGGAGCACACCTTTGCAGCCCTGGATTGCCGCCGCAACCGCATTGTAGTTGACGACGTCGGCCTCAAAGATTCGGATGCGCGATCGAGCGGTGTCGGTGAGGGAGAAGAGATGGGATGGGTCTGAACCGGGGAAGATTGAGGCGTGGATGGTGGTGTAGCCAGATTCGAGAAGTTTTTTTACTATCCATGTGCCGATGAAGCCATTCGCGCCTGTTACGCAGACTGGGTCTTCCTTGCTGATCGTGGGAGTTGGAGTGGAGTTCATTCTTCTTGGTGTGTGTGACTTGATTGGTTGATTATTGGAAAAATCACTCTTTTCAGGGTGTGTTTTGGAGGCGTTGTTCCGAGATTAAGAGTTCGAGATCGGAATGTAGTTCAATACAAATCCAAATTGGATGAGTAGTAGAAAGAACTCCCGAATGATCCGGGCATTCAGGATTTCGGAAATTTAGATAAAGTTGATAACACTCGATATTCATGTCTATCCGGAAAATTTTCAACAGTACTTTGTACTTATCCAATTCCCATTTGATTCGTTCCTTCGGGTTGAATAAAGTTTTTTTCTCGACCAGCTGGATTATCTCTTTGGCCAGAGTCGGTTGTCATCCACGGTTCTTTTGTTTTTCCTCACCGTTCAAAATCTTTGCACGAGACCATCTCAACTATCACAATAAATGTCCCTTACTTTTTTCCTTTTACTGGCAAAGATTACCCAATTCAGAATAATGGGATGATTCAAATCACAATTCACCAACAGTCATCACCCATTTAGTGTTTTTTTTTTTAAAAAAAAAACATCCTTCATTCATATTGTTTCTTCCTAATGTTGCTAACATCTGGGCACTAATATTCTCTACTCTAGGAATATATTCCCATAAAACTTCATCAAATGATTCATTTGCAAAAATACACAGATCGTCTAAAAGTACCTTAACCTCATGACTAATACTATTAGTACCATGAAAATAGTCAATCAAAGTCATACAGTCCGTTAACATAATTACATTCCTACAATCTATCCTTGCCGCACAATGAAGCCCCATTTGTAAGGCTTTAGCTTCTACAAGCTGCTGATAAGAAATACATGCTCCTCCTTTAATAGCCAACTGCCACAATGTCACCAGAAGCCTCCCAACAGATTATACCAGTGCCATAATGTCCATCATCGTCATTGCTACCATCGGTAAAAACTCAAAGAAAATGTTGCGGAATAGTCTTCAAATCAACCTTAGGAATATTATCAATGCCTCGGTGTACGTGGCTTATGGAATCGGGAGACTTTTCCCTGCCCAGAAGATATTAGCAGTGACTCAGCTTTTCTTGATCGGGTTATTGCTCTTTTATTGTCTTCTGATGTGGCCAACTTTACCTGTTTCTTATGGAAGCTCTGGTTTGCCCGTTGTCTAGTTTTGCATGCACAGTCAAATAATATGGAATGGGGATGCCAACAAGCAGAGAGCTGTTTGGCGGTCCACAAGCTAAGTGCAAGAGGTTTCAAAAACTAAGCGATGCTACTTTTCTCACTATGTCACCACAAGATGGCTCCCTCTAAAATCTCATAAGAAAGTGAGTGATGCTCTCCCTTACAAATGAAGAAAAACACATATCTCTTTGGATGATATTCCCCAGGAAAACGATTTATGGGCAAACACTTCTCCTGGATACCGGCAAGCCCTAAGGTTATTTAGCCTACAGTGGGGAAGGTTTGGAAGGTAGAAGACCGCTTACAAGTTAAGAATGTGGGTAGAGGTTTGTTTCTTTTTTAGTTACAAAAACTAAAGGAGATGGAGATAGTTACAATATGACCATGTTTTCATATGGGTTTCGTTATGGGTCAGAGTTCATGGCGTACTTTTTATGTTCTATAAGACTGAGATTGCACGCCGATTAGACAACAATATTGATCGATTTTTGGAATATGGAGAGAAGGCGCTAACAAGTCAAGTGTTTTTCTTTGGCTAATGGTTTTGGATAATGTTTTGGAACCACTTAGACAATGTCTTACTGTTTGCATGGCGAAAACATAGTATCAACTTTGACTAACCTATGAAAAACTTTTAGCGTATTGCTTCAACAAAGTGGTTATAAGGGGACTAGAGGAGAAGATTGATATCAGTATGGTTCTTGGATGAAAGATGGTCATGCCAATCCTGGATGGGGCTCTAGAAAAAAAAATGAGACCGTGGTTGAAGGTGTTAGGGATGTGATGAAGGGGTTGAAAATAAGGAATAAAGAGGCGGCCCTTTCCTCCCTTGGGTTCATTGTCAATTTCAAAGATGTTGGTTGTGAAGAAAGATAAAAAGAACCTGGAAGATCAGCTAAAGTTAATTAATCGTTGTCTGTGATGGAAAGGAGGAGAGACATGTGGTTTCATCGGCTTATGTGGCATCGTTGGGAGGTACACAAGGTTACCTATCATAATGAGCCATCGAGGGATGGACTACTGAGGTTGGGGTAAGGCGATGCTAGTCCTTGTGTTCCTAGAGTCTCTTTGGGATAAGTTACCCATTTTGCCCTATTTGTCGAAGCCCTATTTTGGTGGTAAAGAGGTGATGTATGGTTGGTTTAGTAGTCTCGTAAAGATCTTAGTACCTTCTATGAATCGGTGTGGCAGTTTTGCATTAATTGCAACGGAATATGGCAAAGTTGTGGGGAAGGTGGGAGGGCGGTAGTTCTATGACAATTCTCTGTTTAGTAGATAAGGTTTATGTAAGGTTTGAATATGTATATGATCTTGATGGATACTTATGATTGAAGCAGCTTGATTGAAATACCCGGGAACTTCCAAGTTAGAATAATATAGTATATAATATGAATGGTAGGTCCGGGATTAGTATTAAGGTGGCCCAGGGAATTGAACGACATTCATTTCTAAACTTACCTTCTTCTTAAAATGTTTACAATTAATTATAACGTTTCGCCTTGGTTAACTTTAGCTATATCCCAAATGTTATACCCTGTTAAATACTAAATCATCTTTCCAACTCCAGTATGCAATTTAAATCCCAAAATGCCATTCTAGAATTTTCTTTCTAACTGATCAATTTTAAATATTTAGAGTCCGAATTCAATTTGACTTTCTCCTTGTAGTTAGTTGATTTCGAGAGTTCGGATCCTATTTGACTACTTAATATATTGTTTATTAACTCTCCTTATTCTTCTCCCCACAATTATATTATTATCTTTGTGACTTGTCTCTTTAGCGTAATTATTTTTCCTTCCGTTGAACCTTTAGACTGTTTACAGTATATTGATTTATTTCTAGTTTACTTCCTTATCAGTAAATATTTATAAATTAACTTCCTGGACATTTTTACTTCTTATCCTTATCTTTTACAACAACCAAATAAATCCCTCTCCATTTTATTTCAAATTAAAGGATTATTTCTTTATTTTCAAATGGGTTGTTTTGCTAGAGTTTTGACTTCTTCTCCCGATGATTCTCAACGTCAGTATATTCTCTAAAGCAGTTACGATATTAATTATTTGAATTCTCCTTTTAAATTATTTGTATTATTTAATTAATTCCTCTACTCCTTTAGAAAGAATGTAATTCACTTAAATTATTTTACTAATCTTTTATTCCCTAATTTACTTATTTAAACCACGATCTTATTGATCGTTCTTCATCTTCTTCACGCCGCCATTACATCCTCCTTCCCAACTCTCAATTCACGTTCTTACTTGCGTTCTGGTCAAAACCCTTCCCTGGCGCCAACTAGAGTAATATCGCGTAAAGCAATTGTATAGTTCGTGTGTTGATTTATTCTGTTGTGTTCGATGACTTCTGATTGTGAATTGTTCTAACCTAGACGTTGGTGTCGACGAACGTCATTGGTGAATCTGTTGGTTGTCTTCCTGAGTCGGGGGATCGATCAGGTAAATTTTGTGCTCATTGTTGGATTTGGTTGTGGATTGCTTTTGTTCGAAATAAGTTTTGAGGAACTTCACTATGGATTGATAAAGGATTTGATTTGGGAGTCCTTCGCTGGTTTATGATTACTTTGGAGTTCTTGGTGCTCCCTGATTCACCATGTTGGTTCTCTGCACCCTGAGCATGAATTAATTACACTGACATATATATATAAATTTTGCGCCGCATACAATGACTGCAGTTAAGCTCTATGATCTACTCTATGGACTGATGATTCATAGGGGGTGTGCACACTTAAGGACTTAGAGTGAGGGTACTTGGTAATTTAGTCCATTTGTGACTGTTTGGTTGTGCGGTGGTTATTTCTGGTTGAAGGCTCCCCAAATGGTTTACTGGTTATTGGTCATTGAGGTGTGGTAATGGATTATTGATTTACAAGGTCTGAATGTTTGGTTTTTCAAACTCAAAGGAATTTCCAAAATGTATTTTACGTGATGAGATAGAATTTACTCAGTTTCACTGATTTGCGTGATCCCTTCGTGCTTTTATTGTTGTTTTCTGATCGCAGGTACAGATTGCTGACTTGGGGGAAAAGGGGAAACGCGCTGTCACATAGTTTAGAAGGATTGAGATTGTTTTGAGACATTAGTTGAGTTATGAATTTTCTGGAACATAAAGTTTTAGACACTTCGACAATGTTTTGTTGTTAATTACAGTTCAAGCTTCCGCATATCTTGGATTTACCATGTTAAGTGATATTTTATAAAGTTTTTGTGGTTTAATAGCCTGAGCATCCAAGGGTTTGGATGTGGCGGTAGCACCTTGGATTACAAGAAAGGCTTCTGCTGATTTTCATGGTACAAGTATCGTTTAAATTTGTGTTTACTCCGAGTTATCTTTCTTATGGTTTTGTATGAATTTTTGGCTTGCTTTTGGTCTCTGCTTTTCACTTTAAAATGCATACAGGGACCTGTCCGAACGTCCGTCCGGACATCCATGTTCGGACAGGCCCCGAGAGTTTAAGAAGTTTTCTCTGTTTTGTCGTGTCCGAGCGTCGATGTTCGGACAGCGTGCGAGGACGAGGTCAACTTGCAAGTCTCGACTTATGTCAGAACTTGTAAGCTCGGACCAATGTTCGGACACGCGCGTAAAGAATTTTCGGACTTTGAAACTCGACTTGTGTCCGAACTTCAAAGTCCGGGCACAAGTTCGGACGCCTTTGGTTTCCAAACTTTTAACTCTCGACTCGTGTCCGAACATCGATGTCCGGACACAAGTTCGGACAATTGGATTTCCGCGGTTTAGTTTTCTCGGCTTGTGTCCGAACTTCCCATGTCCGGACACAAGTTCGGACCCAGCTTTATTTGCACTTTTAGGACTCGCTTGAGGTCCGTTTTCGAAGCCATTTTCACCGTTAGATTTGTAATTTAATAACCTATGTTTTAAGGCAAAATCCAGGGAGTTACAAGGTGGTATCAGAGCCAGGTTTTCGAAATAAGATCAAATGTGATTTAAATTGGACTAAAATGTGGGGACAAGCCGATTGGGGAATCTATAATATATTGTGTTGTATGTTGGAGTTGTGGAGTTACCTTGGTTGACCCGTGTGATATTTGAAGGTTATACTAACCAATGAAAGTTCCTATATAGTCATATATATCTGTGTAAATGTGTGTACACTGGGTACACGAAATGTTTATTTGGATGTTACTGCATATGTGTATGATAGTTGAATCGTCTACTTGATAGTGTATATGGTATAGAGTGGTAAAACTTGTAGTATGAGCTCGGAGGTGGTTATAGAAATGGAGATCTTTATTCCTCTACGTCGTAATCAGAAGACCACCCGAACTCAAGCTCGTAGGACTGGCAGACCAACTTAACTTCTCTTATAACACCAGAAGCCGGAGCCGAAGGATTACGATGGCCGCCAACGACCCAATGAGACAACTCCAAGAGCTTGCTTTGAACTTGGGGCAGATTGTGCAGCGACAGGCACAACGAGACAACGCGCCTGAAGACTATACCAAGAGGATCGCACACCTGAAGCCGACCGCTTTTGCTGCGAAAGAGGACCCGGTCCTACTTGAAGACTGGATCCGGGAGTTTGACAAGATTTTCGACGCGGTCAACTGCCCAGAGGACAGGAAGGTCAATGGAGCAGTGTACTACTTCAAAGGGGAGGCCGATATCTGGTGGACGGCCAACCGAGATGTGCTGCGAGTTGAGCCCAATTTTGGATGGGAGGCGCTGAAGCAAGCTATGAGGAGACGTTTCTACCCCGAGCATGTGCGCATGCAGAAGTATTTGGAGTTCTCTGAGCTGAAGCAATTGTCCAAGAGCGTGAAGGACTACCATTCCAAGTTCTTGGAGTTAGCAAGATTTGCACCTACCATGGTTCCTGATGAAGCCTCGAAGGTGCAACGATTTGTTGGGTGGCTCAACTGGAGTCTCCAAGAGGCCTTGAGCGTCCTAACCATCCCGGCCCTTCAGGATGCATATGGGAAGGCTGCAAACCTCTACAGAGTGCAGCAGAAAAGAAGGGAGGTTCAGGCGGGCCAGAAGCGGAAGGTAGAGGATGGGGAGGACTCTCGGGGACGTGATGATAGACCCCTGAGGCTGAACCAGGAGAAGAGATGGAGGCCCCATTCTGATGAGAGGCCAAGGTTTGAGGGGAACCAAAGACAGACCCAGAGGTGGGGCGACCGACCCCAGAATCAGACCCAGAAGATGGAGCATGGGCAGGAGAGAAACTACCATTGTAGTAGGTGCCGTAAGGACCACCCAGGGAAAGACTGTGAGGGGAATTTGGTCACGTGCTTCCAGTGTGGCAAGAAGGGCCACAGGGTATTTGAGTGCTTCAAGAACCCTCCTGGGGATAATCAGAGGAGAGGAGGCGGCGGAGATCGGACCTACAGGCAGGCAGACTCTCAGACTAGAGGCAGAGAGCAGTACCGGGGTCAGAACCAGCGCGGGGAAGCTCCCCAGCGTGGTAACGGCGGGGGTGGAAACGGAGGCAACCGGGGCCAAGGAGAGAACCGAGACAACCACAGGACTCCTGGAAAGATTAATGTCATGAGCCGAGCGGAGGCCAAGGCTGAAGCTGACGTGCTAGCAGGTACCTTTTCTGTTCATGGTACCCCTGCTCGTATTTTGTTTGACACTGGAGCTTCGTATTCCTTTATTGCTGAGAATTTTGCCCAGAAATTGGGGCTAGTAGCTAGTAAAACTTCTACTATAGCAGTATCTATACCCTTAGGGCGAATTATCTCTTGTAATAATGTATTGAAAGATGTGGGGGTAGACATAAGAGGGGAAACCTTTGTAATTGATCTCATCCAGTTCGTCCTCCCCGACTTCGACATCATCTTAGGGATGGACTGGCTGAGTAAATATAAGGGGAAAATTGACTGTGGTGAGCAGAAGATTATCCTGAGAGGACCATCGGGCCAGAGAGTCTCCTACAGTAGCGCGGAGAAGAAGCCAGGAGTAAAGATAGTTTCAGTCATGTCGATCCTCTCCCAAGTGAAGAAGGGGCAGCAGGCATACCTTTGCCATGTCCAGGACCTGAGCCGAGCGCCGAGTATGCTAGAAGAGATTCGAGTGGTGAATGAATTTCCGGACGTCTTCCCTGAGGAGATCCTAGGCATGCCGTCAGACAGGGAAGTTGAGTTCAGTGTTGATCTAGTGCCAGGAGCAGCGCCAATCTCCAAAGCTCCATACCGTATGGCGCCATCAGAGTTGAAGGAACTGAAAGTCCAATTGGAGGAGTTACTGGAGAAGGGATACATTCGCCCGAGTGTATCGCCTTGGGGAGCTCCTGTCCTGTTTGTAAAGAAGAAGGATGGGAGCATGAGACTGTGCATAGACTACCGGGAGGTGAACCAGATCACTGTGAAGAACCGGTACCCCTTACCAAGAATCGATGACCTCTTTGACCAGCTTCAGGGTGCAGGAGTCTTTTCCAAGATAGACCTGAGGTCAGGATACCATCAGCTTCGTGTTGCAGAAAAGGATATTCCGAAGACTGCCTTTAGGACCAGATATGGGCATTTTGAATTCCTGGTCATGCCTTTCGGGCTGACAAACGCACCAGCCGTTTTCATGGACCTCATGAACCGGATCTTTAATCCTTACCTAGACCGGTTTATGGTGGTGTTTATAGATGATATCCTCATCTACTCCAAGGATGAGGAGGAGCACGGGGAGCACTTGAGATTAGTTCTGCAAATTCTGAGAGAGCAGCAGTAGTATGCAAAATTGTCCAAGTGTGACTTTTGGTTGGACCGGGTGGCGTTTCTTGGTCACATAGTTACCAAGGAAGGGATTTCAGTGGACCCAGCCAAGGTCCAAGCGGTGAAAGAGTGGCCGAGACCGAGTAACCTGACAGAGGTTTGTAGTTTCCAGGGTTTGGCAGGATACTACAGAAGATTTGTGAAGGATTTCTCGAAGATCGCCAGGCCTTTCACAAATCTCATGAAGAAGGCACTCAAATTCCAGTGGAGCGACGAGTGTGAGGCAGCATTCCAGGAACTGAAGGGAAGGTTAATCACAGCCCCAGTGTTAACCCTACCTTCAGGGACTGAGGGCTTTGAGGTGTTCACTGACGCTTCCAAGTTTGGCCTGGGATGTGTATTGATGCAGAAGTGGAAGGTGATTGCTTATGCGTCGAGACAACTGAAGGAGTATGAGACTCGATATCTGACGCACGACCTGGAACTGGCAGCAGTGGTGTTCGCCCTTAAAATTTGGAGGCACTACTTGTTCAGTGTTTCCTGCAAAATTTACACCGACCACAAGAGCCTCAAGTACATCTTCACGCAGAAGGAGCTCAACATGAGACAGAGGAGGTGGTTGGAGCTGATCAAAGACTATGACCTAGAAATCTTGTATCACGAGGGAAAGTCCAATCTAGTAGCAGACGCCCTGAGCAGAAAGAGGAGCCACTCAGTCAATTCAATGTGGGTTCTTCCTGATGAGCTAGCTCGTGAGTTTCAGAGGTTGAATTTGGAGGTGATGGAATCTGGAGAAGTTGAGCACGAGGTGAAGCTGTACCACATGAGTGTCTCTTCCGACATCTATGGAGAGATCCTCAAAGGACAGCCGGGTGACGTGAAGTTAGAGCGTATTAAGAAGAAGCTGAAGGAAGAGAAAGCTGAGGGGTTCGAGATCCATAGTGACGGTAGCTTGAGATTCAGAGGCCGATGGTGTGTGCCTCAAGGGTGTGCCGAGGTAAAGGAGAGACTAATGAGGGAGGCCCATACTACTCCCTATTCGGTTCATCCTGGTGGTGACAAGTTGTATAAGGACTTGAAGAATATGTTCTGGTGGCCTAAGATGAAGCGGGAAGTGGCAGAGTTTGTGTCGAAGTGCCTCACTTGCCAGAAGGTCAAATTCGAACACAAGAGGATGAGAGGTTTGTTGCAGCCGCTGGAGGTCCCAAAGTGGAAGTGGGACCCCATTTCCATGGACTTCGTGATGGGTTTACCACCGGCGAGAGGAGGAGTCGACCAGATTTGGGTGATAGTGGACCGCCTTACTAAGTCTGCACGATTCATACCCATGAAGAAGACGTGGTCCATGAGTCAGTTAGTAGATGCCTACATCAGGAATGTGGTGAGATATCATGGAGTACCTGAGACTATCATATCAGACAGAGACTCGAGATTTTTAGCCCATTTATGGCAGCAATTTCAGAAGGCAATGGGCACCAAGCTGAAGTTGAGCATTGCTTTTCACCCAGCCACCGATGGCCAGACCGAGAGAACCATCCAAACCTTGGAGGACATGCTTCGAGCGTGTGTAATGGACTTCCAGGGTTCATGGGCTGATTTGCTGCACTTAGTGGAATTTTCGTACAACAATAGTTACCACACCAGCATCAAGATGGCTCCTTATGAGGCTTTGTATGGGAGGAAATGTCGAACACCGTTATGCTGGAGCGATATTAGTGAGACTATTGTTTTGGGGCCACAATTGATTGAAGAGACTATGGAGCAGGTCCGGGTGATCCAGAGTCGAATGAAGGCAGCTCAGGACAAACAAAAGTCCTATGCCGACCTCAAGCGCAGACCAGTTGAGTTCGAGGTGGGAGATAGAGTTTTCCTGAAGGTATCTCTCGTCAGAGGGGTGACCAGGTTCGGGAGGAAGGGGAAGCTCAGCCCCAAATTCGTTGGACCCTACGAGATCCTGGAAAGAATTGGAGAGGTGGCGTACCGTCTAGCACTCCCTAGTGAGCTGGAGAAAGTTCACAACGTGTTCCATGTGTCCCAGTTGAAGACATACATACCCGACCATTTGCATGTGCTGCAGCCAGAGGTTCTGGAGCTGGAGCAGAATCTATCTTACGAGGAGTATCCCATTAAAGTGATGGACACCAAGACCAGGGAGACCCGATCGAAGTCGATCCGGATGGTCAAGGTTCTGTGGTCCAATCATGGGACAGAAGAGGCTACGTGGGAAGTGGAAGAGGAGATGAGGAAAAAGTACCCACAGCTCTTCGCTCAGGTAACCACTCAAGTCAGTACCTAGTTAGCAGTTTTCGCAATATGGGTGAGTTTTAGCTTCGAGGGCGAAGCTTTCTTCTAAGGGGGATGAGATGAAATGCCGGGGAACTTCCAAGTTAGAATAATATAGTATATAATATGAATGGTAGGTCCGGGATTAGTATTAAGGTGGCCCAGGGAATTGAACGACATTCATTTCTAAACTTACCTTCTTCTTAAAATGTTTACAATTAATTATAACGTTTCTCCTTGGTTAACTTTAGCTACATCCCAGATGTTATACCCTCTTAAATACTAAATCATCTTTCCAACTCCAGTATGCAATTTAAATCCCAAAATGCCATTCTAGAATTTTCTTTCTAACTGATCAATTTTAAATATTTAGAGTCCAAATTTAATTTGACTTTCTCCTTGTAGTTAGTTGATTTTGAGAGTTCGGATCCTATTTGACTACTTAATATATTGTTTATTTTTTCGATCCAAAAAATGTGTAATCTTTGTGCCTTGTCTCTTTAGCGTAATTATTTTTCCTTCCGTTGAACCTTTAGACTGTTTACAATATATTGATTTATTTCTAGTTTACTTCCTTATCAGTAAATATTTATAAATTAACTTCCTGGACATTTTTACTTCTTATCCTTATCTTTTACTGAAATACCCCAACCTTAAATATGGCGATTAAATTATCCTAATAGGTATTTAAGAGCCTAATAATGCTTAAGTAATATTGGTAAGGAAAAATAAATCCAAAAGAAATAAGAAACGCTTAAAAAGCGAAAAACGCTAAATAAGCGTTAAACAACCATAAGAGGTATGAGACCTCGGTTAGCGTGATATAAGGATTCTAAAGGCTTAATTAAGTCTAAATAAATATTAGGGAATAAATCCCGTAGAGACCGGATCCTTAAAATGGATTAAAAACACTAACGAACATTAAAGCGCGTTTTTCGAGGTAACCGGGAAAACGTGTCTTTAAGCGGGTCAAATAGACTCGTAACAATTTTGGTCAACTAAATCGTCATTAATAAATATTAGTGAAGCTTTAGGACCAATAAAATCAATAAAACGAGAAATTAGTAAAAACTGTCAAAAACGGGAAGTTGTGGGGTAGAAACATAATAAACCAAGACTTATGTGTCCAATATTGTAAAAAGGATTTTAAAACCCTTATGGGCTCTCTGTGTGTCCGATCCCACAGCCCCACTCACACCTCTCTTTATTCCTTCTTATTTACAAGCAAACAAAGCAATAAAGTAATCTCACCTTTATTACTTTACTACCTCTCACACTCTCTCTCTCCCATTCTCATTCTTTCTCACGTGTAGCAGCCTCACTCCCTCACTCTCTGAATTATTTTTCCTTCTTCTTCCCCAAGCATGCGACATTAATGGAGAAAGGAGCAAACACATAAAAACCTCACCTTCTATCCTCTTGTAACCCACTCAAATCTCTTCCAAAAATTACAAAAAATTACACCATTGTAATCCTCTCACCAAGAGCTACGTTTCTATCTTTCCAAAATTCGAAAACACACATTTTCGTTTTTAGGGTATACCCCATTTGGAGCTTCAAGACCACCATTAGAGCCACCTTGTTCTCCTTGTTCTTTTGAGGTAAAAACTCTTCGAAACTCCATTGTTTTTCTAGCCTTAAAGGCAAAACGAATTTGAACTAAACCCTTGTTTGGTTCCTCTTGTACCCAGCCGGTTTTGGCTTCTTTGAAGGGGTGGAAACCTTGTTCTTAAACTCCTCTAAGTTTCATCTACTCCCTTGCAAGGTAATGAAACTCCTAAACCCTAGAATATACATTAAAAGCTTAAGTAATGTTAGGATTGGTTTTAGTATTGAAATGGTGTGTTGTATGGGTTATGATATTAGATTTGTGAAGTACTATAACCGGTGGAGAAAGAGAGGAAGGAAGAAGAAAGAAGGAGAAAGAAAAACTAGAAGAAAAACAAGGTAAGAATGCTCACTTGTGTAGCTTGGTATATGTATGTGTGTAACAGATTTTTAGAAGTTGAAATTAGTAATGAAAATGGTATTGTGTAGTAGTGTAATGTGTAGGAGAATATAAATGTTTTAAACCCTTAAAAGACATATTAAAAACTGTTATAAACTAGATGGTGAGGTAATGTAGAGTGCAGGAATTTTTAGTAGGGTTTAGTGTTTGGAAATTGTGTATGAAAGCTTGTATATGGATGTATATGTTGAACAGGTGGTGTATATGGGAATGAGTAATAAGTATGGTTTAGTATGATGAGGAAAGTAATGTAACAGTTTTGAAGGCTTTAAAAGATGTTAAAAGCTTGGTAAAACGTTGGGAAGTAAATGGGTATGTGTAGGAAATCTATTGTATTGTATAGTGTTGAATTGATATGGAAGTTTGGAATGAGGGTGTGGGCTGAAAATGTATGTGGGCAATGTTAAAATTATAGGGGAACCTCTGCCCAAATTTGTTTGGAAATAGGAGGACTTAGTTGTGTAAGAGAAGAAAACTACCTAGGAAATTACTTGGTGTATTTGGAGAGTTTAAGTGAGTAGTTTAGTACTTTGTAACAAATTTAGAAGAGGATTTAAGTAAAGGGATGAACTAGGATTGAGGCAATGCATTGAGGATGTTAGGAGTAGCATTAGTAGAGGGAGTATTGAATGGTAATGAGGAAAGGAAAAATCTGTAACAATTGTAGAAGAAAGAAAGTTGTAACAGAGGAGAAAAATGTAACAGTGGAGTGTGTTTGTAACAGAATTGGATAGAGGTGGATTGGGCTAGTTCAAAGTGCTTAATCAATGCTAAAATATACTAAATTATATGTAGGGATATTAGGGAAGAGATTGGTAGAAGTTTGGAAATTAAACAAGTTGAAAAACTTATATAAATCACAATACTGTAACTAGTCCGGGTTGCAAACCAGAATACAAACCCGGACTAGCCTTAAAATACGACAGAAGGTTTTACAAAGGGATGGTCCGGGTTTACAAACCAAGACACTAACCCGGACCACCCCAAAAACATACCCGTAACATATCAAGAATAGGTGGTCCGGGTTGCAAAGTAGTGCACAAACCCGGACCACACAAAAAACTCACCCGTAACTTATAACAACA
This sequence comes from Limonium bicolor, assembly GCA_023374045.1. Lineage (NCBI taxonomy): Eukaryota > Viridiplantae > Streptophyta > Magnoliopsida > Caryophyllales > Plumbaginaceae > Limonium > Limonium bicolor. The sequence goes on along the minus strand of CM041782.1, from coordinate 270,547,953 downwards.
TGTGGTCCGGGTTTCAAATAGGGACACAAACCCGGACCAGTAGTTTTTCACACCCGAGGACTTTTGCAAAGTAGTGGTCCGGGTATGTAAACCCGGACACTAACCCGGACACTACTAAAATCCTTCCAGAATGTGTTTTAAAGCTGTTCTAAGGTAGAGTAAGGATGGGTAATGATAGTATAAGATGATTAAGACATAATTAATGATGTTTAATGGTCACTAAGACTATAAACAAGCTTAGAAAATAATTGTAAGTAAGTAACTTAAGTAAATGTATTTAAGTAACAAAAGGTTAGTAAGTATAAACTAGAAAACTTTAGGGAAGTAATAAGTAAGGTTAATTATGGATAATTAACCATCCAACTGTATGTATGTGATAGGATTCAAATAGTTGAACACCGAAGGGAGTCGGTGAGTCCAAAGTCAACGGTGAAAGGTATGATTTCTTAATGCCCTGTATCCTAATCTGGTTACCCCGATTTGTGTGCTTATTTGACCACCTAAATAAGATAAATGCATGAATCGGACTATATTGCACTTACCTGGCTTATGTTGTGCCTGATATTTATTGTCTTGAGCACTAGTTTGTATAATTCATGAAATATATGAATGATGATGAATGGTATTCGAACCTCGTATTGTACTCGTGTAATGTATTATACCTCGTATGTATGTGTATATGTGTATTGTATTATTGTGGCTGGATGTTGACTTGTGCTAATTCCTAACTATCTAACTCCTACTTAAGTGAGTAAATTGGAATGAGTACAAGTCCGATATAGCTTCGGCCACGCGTGAGGATGCGGAGTCACAAGAGGTTGGCTGCAATTCCTGACTCTTAAACTGGTCCGCGGCCCAAATCCCTTAAATGGGTAGCATCCCGGATTGGTGAGTCAAGTAAATCCCGGAGGTGGGACGGAGTAGTCCCCAGGGCCGGAGGTCCCGACGACTTAACTTGAGTAAGAGTAAGAGTAAGTAAGTATGGATCCGTAAGTAAGTATGAGTATGAGTATGTATGTGTATGAAGTAACGAGTAAAAGAGTAATCTCCACCCGATTAACCCGGGTGGACCAATGAAGCTAACAAGAATTGTATATTGTGTATGTAATGAGTATGTGTATTTCGGAAGAAGGTAAGTATGTATTGGATGGTTTATTGTATCCCTTGTATGTAATGTAGTGTATGTATGTATGTCTTGCGTAAGTATTGTTGTATCGCGTATAAGAGCATGTATGCATGTATGTTTGAATGAAATCAACCGCATGTATTCGACCAAGTGGTCGGCGTACCCTCACTAGTACGCGGGGAATGCGGTTATCATGCTCGGCGAAAGCTGACCCCTTCGGGGGACATTTTTTTAGTGTGCAGGTACCCGAAACGAATATGGTCAAGGAAGAGACCGGAGGCACACCCTGGTATTTGGAAGTAAGTAGCGTGTGAGGAACGGGTAGTAAGTAGTCTCTTAGTGAGTATGCACAAACCTGGAAGAGGTATTATACTTGTATAAGGATCCTAGTACACTCGGTATGTAAATTATATTGTATAGCACTTGGAGTATTGTGTTGAATGAAGGTTCTAGTATTTGATTTGGTATTTGGAGTATGTATTGTAAGTGTGTAGTACTCGGATATTCCGGTCCATCAGACCGATGCTGTATGTAGTAGTAGTAGCCTTGTTAGTCACGTGGGTGACTAACGACATTGTATCACCCACTGTATGTGTAACGCCCCTATTAACCATAAATACAGTGGAAGTAAAACTCTAAGGCGATTACAGACCATCGGGTTCCAAACACCCGGCACCAAACCTCACCAATTACAACTTACAATCTACAAAAGCTACGGTCTGAACTCGAGAAAAACTTAACACAAACATAATAGAAATTAAACACATTAACTCTCCACAAAACCTAGTCCCATCCCAAACGCTCATTCTCTTCATGGCCACCTGTAAATCAATTCGTACCTGCAAGATGAAACCAAGCAGCCCACCCCAAAAGGGGCGGGTCAGTTCCCTGGAATGGAACTGGTACAATTCTCCAAAAACAAACTTATAAAACATAACTCTTCAAAATAAACAGTAACATGAAAACAAACTCTTAAAAGTAAAACAGGGATAAAGCACCTCAAAACAATCAAGTTAAAGAGAAAAGAAAACAAGACAAAGATAGAGATAGAGAACTTCCAAAACAAGTCTCACACCACATAGTTAGTAAGCATCCATTGTTGATGTTAGAACCAATTCCCTTAGGAGTAGAAAAACCCAGATAGCCACAAAGGACTATGAATGATAAAGTAGATCCAAGAACCAAGAACTCGAGAGTGGAATAATTCAACTGGGAGAGATGGACCCCACCGCCAATCACGTCCTTTTAGGACAGGGGATATACAGCCCCTCACTGTTTATCACGTCCACTAAGGACAGGGGATATACAGCCCCTCACTGTCTATCACGTCCACTAAGGACAGGGGATATACAGCCCCTCACTGTCTATCACGTCCACTAAGGACAGGGGATATACAGCCCCTCAATGTCTATCACGTCCACTAAGGACAGGGGATATACAGCCCCTCACTGTCAAATATCAATGCCCCTATGGGCGAGGGATATACAGCCCCCTGCTGTTACCATAAAAGACGCGCGCACGTCGAAAGAAAGATTTCCAAGATTGACCTTTTCCAAAAATCCCGCTAGATCACCAACTACCCAGAGCAATACCAAAACACTCAGTCCTACAAAGTGCAGAAGCGTAAACCCTAAGCAGCCAATGTCTAACGGGCAACCAAGTAGAAGAAACCAATACCCAAGTGAGTTCCACATCCAAGGCTCAGTTAGTCACACAAGCTGGGTCAGTCACACAACCATTTCCTTTTTTAGAAGTTCCTCTTAAAGCCAGTTAGCGTTTTCCAAAACATTCCACAAGTCAATCAGCCAAAATAACGTAGTACGAGAAACCGTACAAAACATTCCATAAGGTCCAAAACACAACAAGCTGAGTACGAGAAATCGTACCTGGGTAACGCTGTAGCAGTTCTAATCAACTTGCGCAAACAATCAACAGTACTCTGAAGAATATTAAAGATAATCTACCATCAATCACTTGTAGCCTATGTTACGCTTAAATAAACTCCTTACTCTTATTTCAAAGTCTCAATTATCTTTTAAGCCCTCACTTAAATGTTATGTATAATCTTTGTGTTATCTAAGAACGTTGTATAGCCCAAGGTGGTAAGATCAAGGAATGTATTCGATCAACATTGGCTAATTGTCCACTCCTATCCACTTTATTCATACTTAACCACAATCCTCACATTCAAGACTTTTGAGACCTCTATATCATAAATGTGTTTATGTTATATAATTAAATCTAAGAATTTCGACAATAATCTTAAGCTCAATACCTCTATTCTTAATTTAAAATAAACATTGTATTATGACCTATGATGGACTCATCTCAGAATACTATATTATTATCTCACAATGTAAAGATTATGTATTTAAACAATTTCTACTAGACAACCCATTATGATTAAGTCTTTCCCTTAACTTAATTAAGACCTACATCTTGTATATTGGAATCATAGTGTTGTAGACGCATTTTATTATAACTTAATCGAGTTACTAAACTCATTTATCTTATCTTTAGTTCAGAATAACTTTAATTACAACCATCTAAAAATCTTGTCATAAGATGTTAAATTACTTTTCATCTTGAAATAACCATATTATAATTAACTTAGACTCATAGAACTCTTACATTTAGTATCCACAGGGTATATTATTTACTTTAATCATAACTATATAATAAGGTGTTTTAAGATAACCTTTTATGTATCCTTACTTACATTTAATTTCCTAAATGTTCTATTTTTACACACATTCCCTCCATAGGCTATGTATAAACCTTTTATACTAAACTTCACTAACTTAAGTCTTAAATACGTTTTAAATTGTTTACAAAACCTAAAGGTTTCAAAGGTATAACTTTAATAAATTAATTTCCTTTATTGTATTTAGGATGGACAATATATCTACATAAGGTAGAATTTATCAAAGAATTAAATTATGGATCGTAAGTGAAACTGTTAACTATTTAATAAGATAACATATTCTGAGAAATCCCCATACCTTATATTCAAATGACACATTAATTTTTCCAGTGTCAAAAGGTAAATCAATATAATCTCTTATGTAACCTAGTTTCATCTAATTAAAGGTTCAATGATTTTAAGTATCAAATTTCTATTTGCAAACCTTTTTGTAACTCTTTAACTATTATGTACATCACTTATTTATAAACTCACATCCGGAATATTGATAATGAATGCATTTTATATGGCTTAACTAATTCCAAGAAACTTAAGGATTATTATTTAGATTAATCTCCTAATCATAGTTTAATATAGTTTTATATCATAATCCTTTTAATGATTTTATCTTAAATATTAAGTTATTACTCAATACTAAATATTAAGAAATAATTAAATCTAGACTTATTTATCCTCTTCACATGTAGATGTAAAAGTAACTCATTTATTTTACTATTGTTTATATAAAAGAACATTTAAATGTAAAAGTATTTCATTTATTTTATTATTAATTATATAATAAGATCTATTTGTGTAACCCTTTATGTAGACTAATTACAAATCTTCCTAAATTTCAACTTATTAATTTCTTAACCAAATTATAGATTTACATTGTGGTCATTGACTAAATAAATACGTGTGTTTAAATACGGTTTATATAAATCTTAGAAACTCAAAGATAACTAAAAACTCAACCTATAACCATAAATTAATACCACCTCATATAATATTCTTTTATTAGTATCATGTAGAGGTTTAGTTTAACTCATTAATTCCTTCATATTATATTTTCTATAAGGTATTTTATTCCTTTTATTTATTTATTATCGTATATATATATATATCCTCCCTATTATATTTCCCACAAGGAATGTTATTTCCTTTATCTATCTTTATTGTATTTATATACACATATATATATATCCACATATATCAAGATTTATCCAGAACATTCTTTAAGAAATTATATTGTATTTAATTATATTTAATATCTTTTAGACATATCCACAACTGATTTATGGTTTATAAAATAGAGTATTTTCCCTTAGTTTTAGTTAAACATATTAGCTTCCATATTATATAATAAATAAAATGTAGTTTAGTTAAATTCCTTGATTTAATATAAGTTTCTATTTATTTCTCTCATATGAATATATATATAAATATATGTAACAATTTTTACTTCACTTAAAGTTAATACCCAAAATATTTATAAACATACTGTATTAAATGTTAATTAGTCTTATTATATTTTCCCCAACCTATAAAGTTCACAACTATACTTTAATTTTTGATTACATTAAAAAATATATTATAAGTTATTCTTATGAAAAACTCACAAACACAATTTTTAAAACCTTTTCCCGTTGCCCAAAAATTCCCAAACTTAATATACAGTAACTATAACATTTTAGACATATTATAAAATTTTTATTTCATAAAAATATCTTTTTAATTTAGCCAAATAATTCCAGGAAGCCCGTAACTTGTAAAAATCATAACTTATGTTTAAAAACTCGAAAACCATAATAATTTACATCAAAACAAACTAGATAAAATAAGGAACCTATGGTTAAAATTTCAAGTCAAAATACATTCGGGAAGATATTTAAATAACCCAACAAGTTAAGACCATTTACTGGAATTTATTAAAACCCTTTTAAAACAAATTCTGGAATGTTTTAATCTCGGCCGTCCAATCTCTTAAATCGAGATCGGACGGCTCCTGTACGTCGAGTTCATCAGCGAGCTCACTTCTACCCCCAGTACTAAATCGTTAATTTCTCCTAATCCACAGAACGAAATTGAGTGATTTTTGTTTCTATGGATTCGTAATCAAATTTCGGTTCTATTGGTACCGATTTACCCAATTTTAATACAGTATACACCAAGATTCGAAACTGATTCGAGACTTAGGTTTTTATTTCGGTACCGAGTCGATTTCGAATACAAATCGTACCAATTCTCCTAATCTAACACGTAATTGATGAAATTGAGACATGGGTTAGGTCGACAATGAAGTATAGATTAGCAACAACGGAAGAATTTGAGGAAACACTCACCGGAATTGCAATATCGGAGGAGAATTCGAGAACGGGTTCTGGACAAACTCGAACTTCCGATCAGTTCGTGAAGCCAACTTCGAGGATCTATAAGTTATGTACAGATCGATTTAGGCTTTGTTAATTGGCTCAATAGAAAGATGAAACTTAGCTCTACACATTGATAACTAGAACTAATCCTAACTTGCACCATACAAAAAGATTTTGAAGTTACAAAACACAAGTTTACCTTCCTGTTTCGGTGTTATTTTATGTGCTGTTGAAACCGAAACTTTAGACCTCTATATCTCCCAACTGGTTGCGATTCAGACTTGGGCATAAACATGAAAATTGTAGAGGGATTAGAGATCTTTACAACGAGCTAAAGAAATCGAATTTTGGTTGATTAACGAAGAAGTTATGATCGACGCAAGTTACCTGAAAACGAAGGAAATTCCGGAATTCTGGAAACAGCCTAGCAAGGTGGCTACTTTGGCTCGATTTTCCGGTTGACTCAGAAGGATCTAGGGTTTGTATGAGTAATGGTTGGAAAGAGTAATTGTAGGAGAAGAGAGTGGTGAAGACGGCATGGAAAAATATTGAGAGATGTGAAAGTTATAGCCGTCTAAAGTTAGGGCTAGGAAGTGAAATCGGTTACGAAAATCAGGGAAGGAAGTCGGCTAAGTGTGGGCGACCCATTACAGAGTGACACGTGGCACTTCTTAAAATTTTGATTCAAAACTTCAATCTAGCATAACTTTGGCTAGGATGATCCATTTTTGACGTTCTTTTTATCGATCTTCATGGTTTTTCATAACCTATTTATTGGTATAGGTTTCATGACCTGGTTTGACCATTCTCAAAAAGTCAACTCTAGCAAGGCTTAATAAGCTTTAAGGTTTCTAGAATTTTATATTGACTTTTATATTTCAAAACAATGTTCCAACACTTCCTAAAATCTTTATAATATATTTGGAGTGTTTAATAATTTTCCCAAGATTTATTGACTTATAAATCTTATTATTAAATTCATAATACTATATAATAATGTATAATAATTAGGGTTAAATAGAAGAAAACCCCTAAATAAATTTCACAACTCCATATAATAATTTAATATTCATTATTCCATATCATAATTTAATTTTTAATAAAAGAAATCCCCTAAATTAATTTAAATTAATTTAGGGGTATTTCAGCATATCCCCCTTAAAAGAAACTTCGCCTCGAAGTTTAACAATCAACTAATAGGCACTCACACCGCTTCGGGTGTGCTGAGACAATAACTACTTCAATGATATTCCATACCATTCCAATCCTTTATCTCCATTTCAACATTCCACTCAAGGGTACCGAAATCAAAGTACCGAAACCATAACAACGTGAATCAAAGTATAAACTGAAGCAAAACACAACACAAACGTGACAAAGTACTGTGCCACAATGTAAAACTACGTACATACATACACCTCTCATTACTAACAATGCAACGAGGCATAATCCGGATGAGATAACGAAGGAGGAGTATGCCAGCATATCCCCCTTAAAAGAGCTAAGGTACGCCCTCGTACCGCTACTAACGGCACAATCAAAGAATTCAACACCTTATTAACCAGCTTTGTTGTAAATTTTACTGCACCGTTGATTTTATCTATGATCGTTACATATATCTGTATCTTTTGATTGTTATGTATTTGTATTTCCTTGGTGATTATTAAATTTTATCTTATGATTATTATCCATTCGTTTAATGACTTATACGAATTTATATGTCCATATATGATCATTTATCATATCAATTATATTAACAAGCTATAAAGCAGGTGTAACATACTTGAGTAGTTTAGAATAATATTTCAGATTATTTAATAATCTTCCAAAATTATCTTCAAGGGTTTATAGCCAACCATATGTTAAAACTCTATAAAATAAATATTTTCTATGACTTTTCAAGTTTCAATTGTTTTTATAATTAACTATCATATTTTAGACGAATTATTCAGTGTTTACTTCATAAAATTTACTTATTATATATTTACATAATTTCACCCAAGGGAGAATCTAAGGAAGTTCTTATCAATTATAATGTAGCTCCAAAATCTGATTTCTTTATCTTAAAATTTATTTTTCAAGATAGGGACTCTATATAAAATTTTAAGTCAAATGAACTAGTCTAATGAAAACTCACTCACTCTTGGTGATTATTTTTCTTAGGGTTTGTTCTATGTAAGTGTTCTTCTGATTATTAAATCTTAGTACTCCCTTAGATAATCTTTAAGTAACTTCTTTTATTGATTTTTTTTTTATATTCAACCAGAGGTGGATGTTGTATCTTGGAGTACCCAAACTTAATCCCCTTCCTCCATATATAGGTATTTTCACCAAAGATTTAACTCAATAAACCCTTTACATTTATGAGTTTTAATACCGGATCTTAAGATACAAATTTGATTTGTTCATTGTGGTTAGCAATGAGATATGCCTAGCTCAAGATTTCATGATGGTAACGTCTTACCACCACTTCCCCTCAAGTTCAACACAATCCATCACCTGCGTAGAAGATTATTTACAGTTAGATGACAAGGCTTGTCTAGCCCCTAAACTTCTAGAAGTGGGTGTGCACCCCCACTACTTTCAGCCTAGGAGTTCGTCGCACCAGGCACTTCCCGTAGGGTGTTAGGTTTATGTGTTTTCTTTCTAAAGTTAACATAGAGTTTTAATGTGTTTTACAAGTTCAGATGTTGATCTTTTCTAATACGCTACTAGTTCTTGTTAGCTTAATAATTTTCTAGACTTAAGATTTATCTTAAACATTATCTTCAGGTAATAAATTGATACCAAGTAGTTCATGAGTTTTATTTTCAAACTTTAAAGGAGTTGAAGTACTTTCACATAACATCAATACTAATTTAGTTATGTAAAGTTTTATTTGTATACTGTTTTCAACCAAAAGTATTCTTTAAAATTCTAGGAATTTGTGTACCAGCTTTCAAAGGATTGCATTTTTAGCAATGTATTCTCCATGAGTATGCTTTTGAAAAATAGCTTAATATTTGGTTTATCTCAACCAAAATCTTATCGTACTTAATATAGGATGTTCCAAACTTATATATATATATATATATATATTTTCTGTAGTTTATTGTTGGGACGGTATAACAACACATCACACTCAATAGACATTCACAAAAGAAAAGTGTGTAAAGGAATCGTTCACAATTCCAAAAGGGGTTAGGAGTCGTGCCTTACTGGAGTCCCCACTTCCCAATTCTACCCCAGTTCCCCAGTTTTAAGTGCACCTATAATCTAAATATTTCACTCGGCTTGTTTTCTCGGGTTCAGAGCGTAACTACGCTCTGATACCACTTTCTGATACCACTTTCTGTAACGCCCCTATTAACCATAAATACAGTGGAAGTAAAACTCTAAGGCGATTACAGACCATCGGGTTCCAAACACCCGGCACCAAACCTCACCAATTACAACTTACAATCTACAAAAGCTACGGTCTGAACTCGAGAAAAACTTAACACAAACATAATAGAAATTAAACACATTAACTCTCCACAAAACCTAGTCCCATCCCAAACGCTCATTCTCTTCGTGGCCACCTGTAAATCAATTCGTACCTGCAAGATGAAACCAAGCAGCCCACCCCAAAAGGGGCGGGTCAGTTCCCTGGAATGGAACTGGTACAATTCTCCAAAAATAAACTTATAAAACATAACTCTTCAAAATAAACAGTAACATGAAAACAAACTCTTAAAAGTAAAACAGAGATAAAGCACCTCAAAACAATCAAGTTAAAGAGAAAAGAAAACAAGAAAAAGATAGAGATAGAGAACTTCCAAAACAAGTCATCCACTTAAGTAGTCACACCACATAGTTAGTAAGCATCCATTGTTGATGTTAGAACCAATTCCCATTAGGAGTAGAAAAACCCAGATAGCCACAAAGGACTAGGAATGATAAAGTAGATCCAAGAACCAAGAACTCGAGAGTGGAATAATTCAACTGGGAGAGATGGCCCCCACCGCCAATCACGTCCTTTTAGGACAGGGGATATACAGCCCTCACTGTTTATCACGTCCACTAAGGACAGGGGATATACAGCCCCTCACTGTCTATCACGTCCACTAAGGACAGGGGATATACAGCCCCTCACTGTCTATCACGTCCACTAAGGACAGGGGATATACAGCCCCTCACTGTCTATCACGTCCACTAAGGACAGGGGATATACAGCCCCTCACTGTCAAATATCAATGCCCCTATGGGCGAGGGATATACAGCCCCCTGCTGTTACCATTAAAGACGCGCGCACGTCGAAAGAAAGATTTCCAAGATTGACCTTTTCCAAAAATCCCGCTAGATCACCAACTACCCAGAGCAATACCAAAACACTTAGTCCTACAGAGTGCAGAAGCGTAAACCCTAAGCAGCCAATGTCTAACGGGCAACCAAGTAGAAGAAACCAATACTGCAGACGTTATAAATGAGTGGTTAGAACAGGTGTAATTAACATAAAAGAAAGAAATTAAAACCCAAAAATAACGTCGGGCTGCAAATAAATCCCGGTCGCAGTAGTATAGTGAAAATGTAAGCAACCGGATGTCGAACCGTGGGACTAATGTACATATAATAGTACCTAAGCGTGTCACAAGAGGGGGGTGGATTAATTGACTTGTAAAATAAAAAAAGAAGATAAAATAAACTAAGTTGACAGATAAATAAAATGGAACTCTGGGTCAGGTTAATAATCTGCATAATTAAGCTATCTCTACTGGTTTAATAATTTGGCAAGGTTCCTGTAATTATCTTAAGGACTAAGTCATAGCCTCATAAGAACTCGTTCACCTGTAATGCAAGGTTCTAATCAAGGTTCAAGCAAAAGCCTGCGAACGGCAGAGGAGTATTTGAGGAATTACATTTGCAACTGAATACTAACTTATTAAATCATAACAAGTTTCCTCCAGTTTTACGCCTTAATTAACCTGTCTATTTATCACCTGGTCTGATCAAAATAGACTTAGTAGAGCAATTTAATAAATTCGCGAGATCTATTAAAAAGGCGAGATGACTTTTAAAACGTAACAAACTGTATAAATAAACCAGTAGAAATATTGCATAATTAATACAGATACATAATAACTATTCCCAGAGTAAACGTAAACTAGCCTAACATATTAAATAGATAGAAAGAGACGAGAGTAATAGAAATCATCCGTAATCACTCCGTCTCACTCTGCTATTTTGTGTACGTAGGGCTAGAGGTGAATTTGATGGACTGTAAAATAAATAAAATGGAGAAGGCGGGAGAAGAGAAATGAGATGGCGTGTGGTGAAGTGGTCGTGGATTCGTGTATGAATTTTGTGGTGAAGTTGCGTGCGTTTATATAGGGAAAGGAAGATGGCAGGAAAGGAAGAATGATTGCAGACAGAGGTGAATGACGCGTGAAGGGATTGAGCTCATTGATTGCTCACTGATTGAAGCATTGATTGCAGGGGACAGGAGTTGGAGACGGGGAGCGAAATAAGGTAGGCGCCGGCGACAGTGGACGAGTTGCAGCGCGAGTTGCAAACGAACAAGATAAGCTCACGTCGGTTTACTTTACATGTTGTCCGCCTGTGGTGTCCGCCCATTAAGAGGCGGTTGCTGCTCTCTTGTCCGCCTGTTAACAAGAGGACACTTGTGTCTTGTCCGCCTCTTAACAGGAGGACACACTTGTGTCTTGTCCGCCTCTTAACAGGAGGACACACTTGTGTCTTGTCCGCCTCTTAACAGGAGGACATGGCTTATTTCTTCTACCGGCTCTAGATTCTTCGTTTGGACTCCGTTTCTCGAGCCGTTTGCGTCTACGTGTTCGTCTCTTCGTCTACTTTACTTCCAGCTTGGTTTTCCTCATGTTAAACCAATAAATTTGTGAGATAATAATAAAACACAAACTAGAGGAAAACTAACCGAAGTGGAGAAATGAGCAAGAAAAGTGTTAATATTATATATGAAATACACCTATAAATCATGCTCATTTGGACACTTATCACACCCCCACACTTATCTTTTTGCTTGTCCTCAAGCAAAATCACGTACCCAAATAAGTAGGGAATGCTCAATACTAACAAATATTATTATGAAGGGTAGGATAAACATGATCTTTTTAACTTATTGAGGAGTGTGAAAAATTAACTGCTGGTGGCATAGGTGTGCTCAGGGTAAAAATAAAATATAGAGTTTCGGGGTATGATCCAAGGTACTTCAATGTTTCTTTTAGGTGACTTTGAGAACTTTTACCATGGCCAACTTCTCTCAAGAACGGGCATTGAGGAGAAAACAAAAGGAAAAATAGATTTATGCATTTGTTTCACTTTTGCATAAGAGATGAGAAAAATATAGGCATCACGTCTTTGTATTTAAGAACACTCAACTCTCTTTTGTTGGTTACCAATGGTGTCTCATGAGTCCCTTATTATTATTTTTTCTTTCTTTTTAAACAGAGAAGTACCCCTTAGCAATCCCTAAGAGAGAAGACAGAAAGGAACCCTGAGCAATAAAATCCAATCATTTGCAGATCATTTGGTCACACCGCATATAAAATGCTCCTCAAAAGTAATCAAAATTTTAAAATTTGTACCATTTATCCCACAATTCATAACAGTATTTATTCTTAAAGAGAACAACCCACATATACAGGGTCCATAATTTTGAATTGGACAAACGCATGATAAGGAGAGAGATTAAACATTTAAGCACAAAATGTCACCGAAAAGGGCACACTCCCCCCACTTAAATTGAACAATGTCCTCATTGTTCACCAGAAAAACAAGGGAAGGTTTCAGAAGACCTTTTCGGCAAGTAGATAATTAGAGATAACACAAAGATCACAAATAAACATCTAAGCATATAAACGCTCCTCTGCAGTTTTTATTTAAATAAAAACATAATTAAAGAAACTGGTACTCCCCTGATATTATTTTTGCTAGTTGTAAAAGGAGCTCCCCCACACTTGAGCTTCAGCCTCAAGTAGCGTAGCTTGGTTGCGGTATCCACATGGAGGTGCACCTGCAGAAGACACTAGAATCAACCATACTACAAACGGGGTTAAAAGTTAGCAAAAATAAAATTTAAAGAGAACCTGAAAATTAAAAGAGCATAAAAGCAAATAAAATAAAAGTACACCCGGGTTGCCTCCCGGGAAGCTGCCCTTCTTTAACGTCTTTGGCTAGACGCCTGTTTTGTTATCCTGGATCAAAACAAAACGTTACCTCGGCATATAAAATAAGAAAATTAATACTCCACAAAATCTGGTGTTTGAGGAGGTACTGCCGGGAACGTAGTTCTAACAGAAGACCCGGTGGTGATGATTTTCCTTCTTCAAATTGGAGGATGTAAACATTCTCCTCTTGTAGGTGAGGCTTGTAGAAAGAACGCTGATCGATATCATCTTCAGAGAAAATTAATTCTTTGAAGGTGATAGTGGCGTTTTGTTTGGATATCTTGGCGGGAGGTGATGGCAATTCCTTCTCTTCATTTCCGAGGATGTAAATATCCTCATCATCTGGATAGAGAACAGAGAAGGATGGAAACTGGCGGTAGGCGACCGTAGAGGGAAGAGAGTAACTCACATCCGTAGTGGGGTGTTGTTCTACCTCATGAACTATTTCGCTCTTTGGTTGCTGTTCTTGTTGAGCGAGTCTCTCCAGGTAATCTGGTTGATCTTCTAACCAGAGTTGTTCTTGCAATATGAGACAATCTGCATAATCATGAGCTCCTCCACATTCGGAGCAGTATAAATACTGTGAATAGCAAAACTCTTGCTCGTACACCTGTTCCATTTCCATTTTTTTTTTTTGTATATAAAACGAAACTACTGAAACAGATAGGAAAATTAAATGATTAGAAACAACATAATAATAATATAAACAAAATATAAAAATGAAGTAGAAACAGATTGAAGAAGTTGGAGCAGATTGGAGAAGAACAGAATTTTTTTTTTTTCGGAACGCGTCTCTCTTTTTCTTTTCTTTTTTTTTTCGGAACGTGTCTCTTTTTTTTTTCCGAATACGCTACTTACTGAAACAATAACAAATTAGAAAACACACATACTAATAATATAAACAAAATATATATAAACAAAATATAAAAGATAATTAATATAAACAACAACAAAATAAAATAGACAAAAATATAAAAGACTATTAATATAAACAACAAACAAAAATAATATAAACAAAATATTCTAATATAACAAGTGAATAATCCGGGGCTTAGGGACTAGAATAAACTAGTCCCCGGCAACGGCGCCATTTTGCAGACGTTATAAATGAGTGGTTAGAACAGGTGTAATTAACATAAAAGAAAGAAATTAAAACCCAAAAATAACGTCGGGCTGCAAATAAATCCCGGTCGCAGTAGTATAGTGAAAATGTAAGCAACCGGATGTCGAACCATGGGACTAATGTACATATAATAGTACCTAAGCGTGTCACAAGAGGGGGGTGGATTAATTGACTTGTAAAATAAAAAAAAGAAAAGATAAAATAAACTAAGTTGACAGATAAATAAAATGGAACTCTGGGTCAGGTTAATATAATCTGCATAATTAAGCTATCTCTACTGGTTTAATAATTTGGCAAGGTTCCTGTAATTATCTTAAGGACTAAGTCATAGCCTCATAAGAACTCGTTCACCTGTAATGCAAGGTTCTAATCAAGGTTCAAGCAAAAGCCTGCGAACGACAGAGGAGTATTTGAGGAATTACATTTGCAACTGAATACTAACTTATTAAATCATAACAAGTTTCCTCCAGTTTTACGCCTTAACTAACCTGTCTATTTATCACCTGGTCTGATCAAAATAGACTTAGTAGAGCAATTTAATAAATTCGCGAGATCTATTAAAAAGGCGAGATGACTTTTAAAACGTAACAAACTGTATATAAATAAACCAGTAGAAATATTGCATAATTAATACAGATACATAATAACTATTCCCAGAGTAAACGTAAACTAGCCTAACATATTAAATAGATAGAAAGAGACGAGAGTAATAGAAATCATCCGTAATCACTCCGTCTCACTCTGCTATTTTGTGTACGTAGGGCTAGAGGTGAATTTGGTGGACTGTAAAATAAATAAAATGGAGAAGGCGGGAGAAGAGAAATGAGATGGCGTGTGGTGAAGTGGTCGTGGATTCGTGTATGAATTTTGTGGTGAAGTTGCGTGCGTTTATATAGGGAAAGGAAGATGGCAGGAGAAGGAAGAATGATTGCAGACAGAGGTGAATGACGCGTGAAGGGATTGAGCTCATTGATTGCTCACTGATTGAAGCATTGATTGCAGGGGACAGGAGTTGGAGACGGGGAGCGAAATAAGGTAGGCGCCGGCGACAGTGGACGAGTTGCAGCGCGAGTTGCAGACGAACAAGATAAGCTCGCGTCGGTTTACATGTTGTCCGCCTGTGGTGTCCGCCCATTAAGAGGCGGTTGCTGCTCTCTTGTCCGCCTGTTAACAAGAGGACACTTGTGTCTTGTCCGCCTCTTAACAGGAGGACACACTTGTGTCTTGTCCGCCTCTTAACAGGAGGACACACTTGTGTCTTGTCCGCCTCTTAACAGAAGGACATGTCTTATTTCTTCTACCGGCTCTAGATTCTTCGTTTGGACTCCGTTTCTCGAGCCGTTTGCGTCTACGTGTTCGTCTCTTCGTCTACTTTACTTCCAGCTTGGTTTTCCTCATGTTAAACCAATAAATTTGTGAGATAATAATAAAACATAAACTAGAGGAAAACTAACCGAAGTGGAGAAATGAGCAAGAAAAGTGTTAATATTATATATGAAATACACCTATAAATCATGCTCATTTGGACACTTATCAAATACCCAAGTGAGTTCCACATCCAAGGCTCAGTTAGTCACACAAGCTGGGTCAGTCACACAACCATTTCCTTTTTTAGAAGTTCCTCTTAAAGCCAGTTAGCGTTTTCCAAAACATTCCACAAGTCAATCAGCCAAAATAACGTAGTACGAAGAAACCGTACAAAACACCATAAGGTCCAAAACACAACAAGCTGAGTACGAGAAATCATACCTGGTAACGCTGTAGCAGTTCTAATCAACTTGCGCAAACAATCAACAGTACTCTGAAGATATTAAAGATAATCTACCATCAATCACTTGTAGCCTATGTTACCTTAAATAAACTCCTTACTCTTATTTCAAAGTCTCAATTATCTTTTAAGCCCTCACTTAAATGGTATGTATAATCTTTGTGTTATCTAAGAACGTTGTATAGCCCAAGGTGGTAGATCAAGGAATGTATTCGATCAACATTGGCTAATTGTCCACTCCTATCCACTTTATTATAACTTAACCACAATCCTCACATTCAAGACTTTTGAGACCTCTATATCATAAATGTGTTTATGTTTATAATTAAATCTAAGAATTTCGACAATACTTAAGCTCAATACCTCTATTCTTAATTTAAATAAACATTGTATTATGACCTATGATGGACTCATCTCAGAATACTATATTATTATCTCACAATGTAAAGATTATGTATTTAAACAATTTCTACTACTAGACAACCCATTATGATTAAGTCTTTCCCTTAACTTAATTAAGACCTACATCTTGTATATTGGAATCATAGTGTTGTAGACGCATTTTATTATAACTTAATCGAGTTACTAACTCATTTATCTTATCTTTAGTTCAGAATAACTTTAATTACAACCATCTAAAAATCTTGTCATAAGATGTTAAATTACTTTTCATCTTGAAATAACCATATTATAATTAACTTAGACTCATAGAACTCTTACATTTAGTATCCCAGGGTATATTATTTACTTTATCATAACTATATAATAAGGTGTTTTAAGATAACCTTTTATGTATCCTTACTTACATTTAATTTCCTAAATGTTCTATTTTTACACACATTCCCTCCATAGGCTATGTATAAACCTTTTATACTAAACTTCACTAAACTTAAGTCTTAAATACGTTTTAAATTGTTTACAAAACCTAAAGGTTTCAAAGGTATAACTTTAATAAATTAATTTCCTTTATTGTATTTAGGATGGACAATATATCTACATAAGGTAGAATTTATCAAAGAATTAAATTATGGATCGTAAGTGAAACTGTTAACTATTTAATAAGATAACATTTCTGAGAAATCCCCATACCTTATATTCAAATGACACATTAATTTTTCCAGTGTCAAAAGGTAAATCAATATAATCTCTTATGTAACCTAGTTTCATCTAATTAAAGGTTCAATGATTTTAAGTATCAAATTTCTATTTGCAAACCTTTTTGTAACTCTTTAACTATTATGTACATCACTTATTTATAAACTCACATCCGGAATATTGATAATGAATGCATTTTATATGGCTTAACTAATTCCAAGAAACTTAAGGATTATTATTTAGATTAATCTCCTAATCATAGTTTAATATAGTTTTATATATATCCTTTTAATGATTTTATCTTAAAATATTAAGTTATACTCAATACTATAAATATTAAGAAATAATTAAATCTAGACTTATTTATCCTCTTCACATGTAGATGTAAAAGTAACTCATTTATTTTACTATTGTTTATATAATAAGAACATTTAAATGTAAAAGTATTTCATTTATTTTATTATTAATTATATAATAAGATCTATTTGTGTAACCCTTTATGTAGACTAATTACAAATATTCCTAAATTTCAACTTATTAATTTCTTAACCAAATTATAGATTTACATTGTGGTCATTGACTAAATAAATACTGTGTTTAAATACGGTTTATATAAATCTTAGAAACTCAAAGATAACTAAAAACTCAACCTATAACCATAAATTAATACCACCTCATATAATATTCTTTTATTAGTATCATGTAGAGGTTTAGTTTAACTCATTAATTCCTTCATATTATATTTTCTATAAGGTATTTTATTCCTTTTATTTATTTATTTATCGTATATTATATATATCCTCCCTATTATATTTCCCACAAGGAATGTTATTTCCTTTATCTATTTTTATTGTATTTATATATATATATATATATATCCACATTATCAAGATTTATCCAGAACATTCTTTAAGAAATTATTGTATTTAATTATATTTAATATCTTTTAGACATATCCACAACTGATTTATGGTTTATAAAATAGAGTATTTTCCCTTAGTTTTAGTTAAACATATTAGCTTCCATATTATATATAATAATAAATGTAGTTTAGTTAAATTTCTTGATTTAATATAAGTTTCTATTTATTTCTCTCATATGAATATATAATAAATATATGTAACAATTTTACTTCACTTAAAGTTAATACCCAAAATATTTATAAACATACTGTATTAAATGTTAATTAGTCTTATTATATTTTCCCCAACCTATAAAGTTACTATACTTTAATTTTTGATTACATTAAAAACTATATATTATAAGTTATTCTTATGAAAAACTCACAAACACAATTTTTAAAACCTTTTCCCGTTGCCCAAAAATTCCAAACTTAATATACAGTAACTATAACATTTTAGACATATTATAAAATTTTTATTTCATAAAAATATCTTTTTAATTTAGCCAAATAATTCCAGGAAGCCCGTAACTTGTAAAAATCATAACTTATGTTTAAAAACTCGAAAACCATAATAATTTACATCAAAACAAACTAGATAAAATAAGGAACCTATGGTTAAAGTTTCAAGTCAAATACATTTGGGAAGATATTTAAATTAACCCAACAAGTTAAGACCATTTACTGGAATTTTTAAAACCCTTTTAAACAAAATTCTGGAATGTTTTAATCTCGGCCGTCCAATCTCTTAAATCGAGATCGGACGGCTCCTGTACGTCGAGTTCATCAGCGAGCTCACTTCTACCCCGAGTACTAAATCGTTAATTTCTCCTAATCCACAGAACGAAATTGAGTGATTTTTGTTTCTATGGATTCGTAATCAAATTTCGGTTCTATTGGTACCGATGTCCCCAATTTTAATACAGTATACACCAAGATTCGAAACTGATTCGAGAGTTAGGTTTTTATTTCGGTACCGAGTCGATTTCGAATACAAATCGTACCAATTCTCCTAATCTAACACGTAATTGATGAAATTGAGACATGGGTTAGGTCGACAATGAAGTATAGATTAGCAACAACGGAAGAATTTGAGGAAACACTCACCGGAATTGCAATATCGGAGGAGAATTCGAGAACGGGTTCTGGACAAACTCGAACTTCCGATCAGTTCGTGAAGCCAACTTCGAGGATCTATAAGTTATTGTACAGATCGATTTAGGCTTTGTTAATTGGCTCAATAGAAAGATGAAACTTAGCTCTACACATTGATAACTAGAACTAATCCTAACTCGTACCATACAAAAAGATTTTGAAGTTACAAAACACAAGTTTACCTTCTTGTTTCGGTGTTATTTTATGTGCTGTTGAAACCGAAACTTTAGACCTCTATATCTCCCAACTGGTTGCGATTCAGACTTGGGCATAAACACGAAAATTGTAGAGGGATTAGAGATCTTTACAAAGAGCTAAAGAAATCGAATTTTGGTTGATTAACGAAGAAGTTATGATCGACGCAAGTTACCTGAAAACGAAGGAAATTCCGGAATTCTGGAAACAGCCTAGCAAGGTGGCTACTTTGGCTCGATTTTCCGGTTGACTCAGAAGGATCTAGGGTTTGTATGAGTAATGGCTGGAAAGAGTAATTGTAGGAGAAGAGAGTGGTGAAGACGGCATGGAAAAATATTGAGAGATGTGAAAGTTATAGCCGTCTAAAGTTAGGGCTAGGAAGTGAAATCGGTTACGAAAATCAGGGAAGGAAGTCGGCTAAGTGTGGGCGACCCATTACAGAGTGACACGTGGCACTTCTTAAAATTTTGATTCAAAACTTCAATCTAGCATAACTTTGGCTAGGATGATCCGTTTTTGACGTTCTTTTTATCGATCTTCATGGTTTTTCATAACCTATTTATTGGTATAGGTTTCATGACCTGGTTTGACCATTCTCAAAAAGTCAACTCTAGCAAGGCTTAATAAGCTTTAAGGTTTCTAGAATTTTATATTGACTTTTATATTTCAAAACAATGTTCCAACACTTCTTAAAATCTTTATAATATATTTGGAGTGTTTAATAATTTTCCCAAGATTTATTGACTTATAAATCTTATTATTAAATTCATAATACTATAATAATGTATAATAATTAGGGTTAAATAGAAGAAAACCCCTAAATAAATTTCACAACTCCATATAATAATTTAATATTCATTATTCCATATCATAATTTAATTTTTAATAAAAGAAATCCCCTAAATTAATTTAAATTAATTTAGGGGTATTTCAGTATGTATGTGAGTATCCGCTGCGTGAGTCTGGATTGTATAAGGAGATTGGACGGTAATGACGGTATTAGCGGTAGGGGTGTTACATTTACAACAACCAAATAAATCCCTCTCCATTTTATTTCAAATTAAAGGATTATTTCTTTATTTCCAAATGGGTTGTTTTGCTAGAGTTTTGACTTCTTCTCCGGATGATTCTCAACGTCAGTATATTCTCTAAAGCAGTTACGATATTAATTATTTGAATTCTCCTTTTAAATTATATTATTATTTAATTAATTCCTCTACTCCTTTAGAAAGAATGAAATTCACTTAAATTATTTTACTAATCTTTTATTCCCTAATTTACTTATTTAAACCACGATCTTATTGATCGTTCTTCATCTTCTTCACGCCGCCATTACATCCTCCTTCCCAACTCTCAATTCACGTTCTTACTTGCGTTCTGGTCAAAACCCTTCCCTGGCGCCAACTAGAGTAATATCGCGTAAAACAATTGTATAGTTCGTGTGTTGATTTATTTTGTTGTGTTCGATGACTTCTGATTGTGAATTGTTCTAACCTAGATGTTGGTGTCGACGAACGTCATTGGTGAATCTGTTGGTTGTCTTCCTGAGTCGGGGGATCGATCAGGTAAATTCTGTGCTCATTGTTGGATTTGGTTGTGGATTGCTTTTGTTCGAAATGAGTTTTGAGGAACTTCACTATGGATTGATAAAGGATTTGATTTGGGAGTCCTTCGCTGGTTTATGATTACTTTGGAGTTCTTGGTGCTCCCTGATTCACCATGTTGGTTCTCTGCACCCTGAGCATGAATTAATTACACTGACATATATATATATTTTGCGCCGCATACAATGACTGCAGTTAAGCTCTATGATCTACTCTATGGACTGATGATTCATAGGGGGTGTGCACACTTAAGGACTTGGAGTGAGGGTACTTGGTAATTTAGTCCATTTGTGACTGTTTAGTTGTGCGGTGGTTATTTCTGGTTGAAGGCTCCCCAAATGGTTTACTGGTTATTGGTCATTAAGGTGTGGTAATGGATTATTGATTTACAAGGTCTGAATGTTTTGGTTTTTCAAACACAAAGGAATTTCCAAAATGTATTTTACGCGATGAGATGGAATTTACTCAGTTTCACTGATTTGCACGATCCCTTCGTGCTTTTATTGTTGTTTTCTGATCGCAGGTACAGATTGCTGACTTGGGGGAAAAGGGGAAATGCGCTGTCACATAGTTTAGAAGGATTGAGATTGGTTTGAGACATTAGTTGAGTTATGAATTTTCTGGAACATAAAGTTTTAGACACTTTGACAATGTTTTGTTGTTAATTACAGTTCAAGCTTCCGCATATCTTGGATTTACCATGTTAAGTGATATTTTAGAAAGTTTTTGTGGTTTAATAGCCTGAGCATCCAAGGGTTTGGATGTGGCGGTAGCACCTTGGATTACAAGAAAGACTTCCGCTGATTTTCATGGTACAAGTACCGTTTAAATTTGTGTTTACTCCGAGTTATCTTTCTTATGGTTTTGTATGAATTTTTGGCTTGCTTTTGGTCTCTGCTTTTCACTTTAAAATGCATACAGGGACCTGTCCGAACGTCCGTCCGGACATCCATGTTCGGACAGGCCCCGAGAGTTTAAGAAGTTTTCTCTGTTTTGTCGTGTCCGAACTTCTGTCCGAGCGTCGATGTTCGGACAGCATGCGAGAACGAGGTCGACTTGCTAGTCTCGACTTATGTCCGAACTTGTAAGCTCGGACCAATGTTCGGACACGCGCGTAAAGAATTTTCGGACTTTGAAACTCGACTTGTGTCCGAACTTCAAAGTCCGGACACAAGTTCGGACGCCTTTGGTTTCCAGACTTTTAACTCTCGACTTGTGTCCGAACATCGATGTCCGGACACAAGTTCGGACAATTGGATTTCTGCGGTTTAGTTTTCTCGGCTTGTGTCCGAACTTCCCATGTCCGGACACAAGTTCAGACCCAGCTTTATTTGCACTTTTAGGACTCACTTGAGGTCCGTTTTCGAAGCCGTTTTCACCGTTAGATTGGTAATTTAATAACTATGTTTTAAGGCAAAATCCAGGGTGTTACATTGATGATGTAGCTTTATGAGTGATCATGTTGAATGTGATCTTCACAACAACAATGGATGCCCAAACTATAAAGGGTTTTAATCTTATGTTGTACCCTTTAAGTCTTCTCTTTTTAGTCACTCTCTCTGGATGATAGAGTATATTTTCACGTTGAATTTTAGGCCGGAATGGTACGTAGATTACTTAGTACTATATGTCGGTTTCAAATATGGATGGCTACAATTCTGAAAAGTCGTTATTTAGCATAGAGTATAAGACAAGTACTAAGTTTATGGGTTTATGAGGTTTAAGTTGCATTTTTATATGTAATTATCTAATGAATATAAGTATGGTTGGTGTAAGAAAAAAAGGAAAGCTTTTTTTTATTGAAGTTGGCTTAGAGACAGTGGTGGTGGATGTAATTGGTAGTTATATATATATATATATATTATTTATAGAGAGCACACAACCATAAAGCTCCAATCCATCCATGGCTATCTCTTAATCTTTTATTCTCTTTTTCTCTCTAATATTGTTAGAGTAGTCTTATTTTATATCTTGGGGTGAGGGCCAATTTCACCTAATATAGTTACTTTCTCTCTCAAATACTTATTTAATGTTTTTGATTGATCACCTATGACATTTATAGTGGTTCCTAATAACATATGATTTGATTCATCCTGTTTTAATCTCATAATAAAGCATTATGGTGTTGGTGACATGCGTTGTAATCAGGAAGCAATGTGTAGAAGGATACCAACTCTTTCCTTAGCACATTGTAATTTGGGTTTGTAATTTGAAGTTGTGTATCTGAATAATATGTGGGACGTCGTCGGTGGATTGGTTGCACTTTATTGGGCTTGATTTGATGTCTTCTTATTGGACAGAATTAAATTTGGGTTTGGTATCTCTTAAGTCTAAACGCCAACAATCATAGTTGATATAAATTCGTCAATTCATTCTTTTTATATATATATTTTTTTACTAGTCATCATCATTTAAGTCAAACCAACAACGCCTATGCCGCTCAGTAACCTTGAGAATCAATCATATATTCCATCCGTCCTCATTGACCTTCAAGTTTACTATATAAATATGTTGTTTGACTTCAATATTTAACATATAATATGATATAATTTTACAAATCTAACTTTTGTAATAAAATCGTTATATCAAAAACTATATGTTATAGTAATTTATTTTATCTTATATATTTAATATTAAGTGGAAAAACATATCAAAAAGCAAACAGAAAATTGAATTTACTGATGTCGTATATGTTCATGAACAGTTTGACAAAAACTCATAAGATACCTCGTAGCTCGTATGTCAAAATGACGTTAACGGTTAACATACTGGTATGAACAAATCGATCTTAAAACGGAGAAAAGAACGACTACTACCATATATCGGTGTGGATTGAATGAAGTCAGACCAGACCGGCTGGCTTATCACGGGTAAGGCTAATATCTTAGACCACAGCTGAACCCACCCAGCCGTAGTGAATAGTGATGGGTCTGATGTTGACCAGCCAGCTAAGCTAATCAAATCAAATCAACCGCCATTAAAACATAAAAAGGTATGTTTTGTCGTGTAGGATAGTTGGACGGTTTGGATAATTGACCCCAACCAAGCCGACCATACCTTTCTCCTCCAATCATGTCATTGTAATGTGGGAAGAATACAAATTCTTGCTTTTGGGTGTTTGTTCTTTTTTTCCATATTTTCTGTTATTATCCCATCCATCACGTGAACTATGAGATGGAAATCGATGGTTCAGAAGAGCGGTCGGTTGCCGCCGGTTCATAAATTTTTAACTTTATCACCTCCTCCTCCTTGATTGAACCACTAATAATTAAATTACCTTTGTTCGGTTGATTTCGATTCAGTACACATTAATTTAGAGGAACGTAGCTACGCGTTATTACTTTTTGTCAATTTGATGAAAACGACCAAATAAGTAGCTACCACTCACTCACTCACCAACACCAAGTGGGCTTTCGAATCAATTACCCATAAAAATATCTTCTTCTACTGCTAATCAATCAGTGTCATCTCGCCACTCGTTCTAACTAAAAACCCAACTCTACCCCTCCATCGTCGATTCTAGAACTTTCTTACAGATTAGATTGTATTCTTATGTCGATCGAATGTATATAATCTCCAATGTTTATTTGTAGTATTCGAGATTGATCCACGACACGAATTAACAAGTAGGGTTTCATGAATTAAATGCATGGCGGACCCGAAATCACCGCCCTAAACCTAAACCAAGAAAATATCCCGATCATCATTTACTACGAAAAGTTGAATTTTGTCTCCATTGCGTAATTTTCATGGATCATTGACACCTACGTGCGTTGCTTTTCATTCACTACGTCAGTCAGTCAGTCAAGTGGACGAGGTGATGGTGGTGGGAGCAAGCAACCAAACGCCGAAACAGAAACAGTCAATTCCACTAAAGAAAAGAAAACAAACAGGCGGTTTTCAAAATAAGAAAACAAAGGGCCGGTTAGATGTGGGCCCTCATAATTACATTTTATTTTTAAGGCCCGTTAAGAAACAAATGCCATATTACTAGCCACTAAAAAAAAAAAAACACGCCAGCCCAGCCCATATTGTTTTTTATTTCTGTGTCCACATCTTTATCCTAGTTGGAGAACGTCGATTTTGATTGACGGGTGAATGATCACCAAAGAAATTATGATGCGTCTGTGTGTTTTTTTATATGTATTTAAAAAGAGATTACGGATAAAAACAAAGACTACAATGATAAGGTAATGGTAATATTTTTTGAAGGATAACATTGACGACACTCAGTATGTACATATTCCTGCAATTTCTTATACGTATACGGATAAGTTTAGTTTTCATTTTCAGATAATCATTTAGTCTGTCTTCTTATTTTATATTTCCTTAAGATCTATATAAACTACATACGAGGATGTCAATCTTGATTCAAATCTGAAATTCGATCCGAAGGCAAAGTGGATTTGGAAATCCATATTTTGCTACGGAATATACTACATATGGCTCCAGCGGAATAACGTAATCTTTTGAGGAGATAGTTGTGATACTGAACGAGTTGTAATTCAAATCATGCTAGGTATTTGGAGGTGGACAAAGGTGTGGTGGGAAGACTTTTCACTCTCGTCATAGGAGTCTCATCCTTGAAGGACTACTTCTAGAGAAATTGTAAAGAGGATGAGGAGGATACGTAGGAAATATGGATATAGGAATTTCTCTGTAGGTGGTAGATCTTGTTTTGTTTGATGCTGTTCCATGTGCACCTGTAAGGTTGCGTGTATTTCTTCTGTTCTTTCGTTTGTACAATAACTTGGAGGTAATTGGTGTTTGTGATGTAATTGGATGCGGTGGGTACTCTTTTTCCTCTCTAGGTTTTTATCCCACTGGGTTTTACTTAGAGAGTTTTTAATGAGGCCCAATTCTCCCATCCACCTGGTCTTTCGAGGTTTTTTAATAAACGGCTACTAGCCAAAATTATCAAAAAAAATCTGAAACTGACTTGTAAAAAGTTAGGTTCAGATTGAAATTTTGATCCAAAATGATTTTCGGGTTGTGTTTGGTTATATCATTAGAATCCGTTTTGGGTTCGGGTTAAGATTTTTGACCTAGAATGATTTTCAGGTCATATTCAGATTAGATCATTAAAACCCGTCTTTGGTTCGAGTATAACCTGCCAATCCGTTAAAAAAAACAAAGAAAAGATGTTATATTTTCGGGTTGAGCTCAACCCTACCCCAAATTCAATTTTGACACCTCTAGTACATACTGAGTTGTGCGTACATGAGACAATAATAATAGATAAACAACATCATATATATGCGTCATTGTTTTGTTACCATGACGGCAAGACCTAAAAAAACGTACAGTCTCTTTCTATGGTCGGCACTTTACGTGTGGTTTGGGTCATTGCTGGTCAAACCTAATTTCAATGCGGGACTGATCACTTCATCAATGTACTTATTCAATTCTTCTTTTTTTTTCTTTAAAAATATATATCTACTTCTTAAATCGTCAATTCACTGTATAAGTGTATAGTAGTAGTTGTTTTCTCCAACAATGCAAGAGCAGCTATAACTTTTTTTTAAACTATTACTATTATACAGCACAACACATGAATGTTAATGTTAATATATAGTTTCACCCAGTTTAAGAAAGACAGTGTTAATTATGTTATGTCCTCACCCTGGAAAATGCATGTCATCAGAAGCTGAAATTGATTAAGAAACCACTTCGGAAATGGAAAAAAATAGGCTTACGTACGGAAACATCGATCAGTATAATGAGCGAGCTAACCAGTAGTGCGATGGAAGTAAGTGCCCAACCTAACTGAAACAAAGGGAGAAACCACGCAGAGGTTGAAAGAAAATATGCAAGAAATTAAGACAGAAGCAGAGAGGTAAAGGAAACAAAAACAAGTCGCTGGCTGGCGGTAATTAAGTACCTAAAAGAAGGAGAAGAGTTTTTGTCTCTATTTTGATTTGACTGGGGTAAATATTTTAGGGCGTAAGGATTTTTATATATGAGTGTTCTTATCAATTGGGTCTGATGTCAACACACAAATAGTCCAAGTTTATTCACCTATAACTCCCGCCTTTCCCGAAGTTGTAATTAGATTAGAGTGTGTCAAATCTTCAAAATCACATCTCCAACTATATATAGGATCTTGAAACTGTTAAATTCTGCATTGACATCTTTTCTGAAATGTCGGGCCTTGAAGTTAACTGGGGAAATCTGCTGCGATTCCCGTCAATCTACCCGCCGAATTCCTGGAGACAATCGAAACGGTGCTGGGCTGCAACGTAATCCACCCTCCGTTTGTCTATTTGGGCATGCGACTTGGGGATACTGTCAACCGTGTCTCTGCCTGGCAACCTGTCATCGACAAGATAGAGAAGAAACTATCAGGATGGAAAGCAAGATCATTATCAAAAGCTGGGCGTTTGATTCTGATCAAATCTGTGTTGGAAGCGCTTCCAAACTACTATCTCAGCCTATTTAGAGTTCCCAAATCAGTTGCTCAAAAAATAAAAAAAAAATAGGATCTTGCATCTACATATTGGAGTTTTAGAAGTCGAAAGATCTTTCAAAAGATCACAATATTAATTAAACCCTTTATTAATTTGCTACCTAGGTTTTCTAAAATTCACAACAGAAAGCACAAGCTTGTTTTTATTTGTTTGGACCCTTGTCTATTTTCTTTCTTTCTTTCTTTTTTCAAATAACCAGTTTGTCAGTAATAAACCATTATATAGGTGAAGTTATGACAAACCTTCAAGATAGTCGGTTAGCAAAAAGCGAATAGTAGTCCCCCAACCACAAATATCATAATAACTACAACTAGTGATACCATTGTGACTCATGACGATAAGGGTCTAGAGCCTCGACCAGCTCGTTGACAATATCTGAAGACCTAACAAAACTAAGTAGACTAACACAAAACACACCTCCATCAATGGAGCCATCATCAAGACAGACAATTTAAGAGAAGTGCTATGATAAACAACCATAATAGTACCTAAAGCATAGACCATAAATCGGTAGAGTGGTTGTAACATTAGCAAACACAAACCGCTGTCCAAAAAATTCATAGCTACGACACACCCAAACAAGAAAATAGTTACCCAGGAGCTATGCCAATCTAGGTGACTATAGTCCGTCAAGATTATTTTTTCTAGCAGTCCTCAGTGCCACCAGGGACCGTCACCATCTCATTCGTACCAACCACCAAAAGAGAGGGATATCCATCTAACCAAGGTCCACCACAAAATGGAGTTCATTCTTGGACTGACTTCTCTTGCCCATCTTAACGTAAGGTCTGAACAGAATGGAGGACCCAACCTCCTCAGGCATGCTATCCTTAACCACTCGATTGAAATTGTGTTTCTTCCCACTTGCTAAACCAGCATGGTCTTTGACCTTCATTGACAATGGGGATTTCTTCAACTGATTGCCTTCAGAAGTCGTATTAATCTTCTGATTTTGACCTGGATTCAGGCTAGGGTGAACAGAGGCTGAAACCCCCACAGAAACATTAAGACTAGCACTTCCCTTGTTTCAGAAGATGGGTTTCGCCTCAGATTGAGCAGGAGGTTGATCCCACACATAATCCTCCAAGTTTCACTACTTTCCTTAGATTGAGTTTTCTTCCCAAACCATGGCCTTAAAGCCCTAATCCACGGACCATAGGAGTAAACACCCGCTAGTGGGTCAAATTGATCCGACAAATCCTCTATGGAGTGCAAGAACATCCCACATCTAAAGCAAATAAATGGCATTTGCTTGTAGGTAACACATCGCAAAACAGGCATATAGACATCCAGGGGGCACTAATACATAATAAGAGATTTTCGGCGGTTTGTATGCACTATTTGCGGTGGTTTAAAACCACCGAAAAAATGTTTTTCTGACATTTTCACCGACTTTGAAGACTATTTCGGCGGTATCTAGGACCAAAACCGCCAAAAAATATGCTTGAAAAGACATT
Organism: Limonium bicolor; assembly: GCA_023374045.1. NCBI lineage: Eukaryota > Viridiplantae > Streptophyta > Magnoliopsida > Caryophyllales > Plumbaginaceae > Limonium > Limonium bicolor. Next base: position 270,518,844 of record CM041782.1, on the reverse strand, counting down.
GTAAACTTCGACGTTGACTGACAATTTTCGGCGAGTGTGTGTTAAAAATTGCCGCAATGTCTTCCTTAGGACACATTTTTGGCGGTTTTTTTAACATACAACTACTGATTTTTTTTATATATTTCTTTCATTTTGTTTCATTCCCTACATTTTTCAAAAAAGCTGTAAATATGCATCTCTATATTATCACACACCTTAACAATACATTTCCGAGGACCTTATTCCTCTCATTCCGAAATTGCCAACAAAATGTACAAAGAAAATCCATTATACCACAATCATGACTAACACACACTTCAAATGGTCACATGACCAACATTCAAGAACATAGACACTAGCTAACATTTCAGCAATATATACAATTTTGTTCAACCAACATACCTAATTGTCTACCAAAGGATCACAAGGTTCTAAAAAAACCTTTTGAATTGGTGATCAAATCAAACCAAGTTCATGTAGACATACTCCGCCCAATCCTCGAGCATGGACTGGATGGTTTTCATGGTGTAGTTTCCAACACTAGGGAAACCATTAGAAAAGAAAACAATGAAAAGTTAGTTAAACGTCAAATGGTACAAATTAATGAATGTAATACAATTCAAAACACAACAAATTAATAACACGAATTTGTTTTATACATACTTGTTCTAACGGTTCCGACATTTCACCAAATAAGGTGATAATGTCATTCATATATCTCATGACATAATAGCCACACTCAGAACCCCGAGATTGGGGTAGACACTAAAAAGACCAAAAAAACAAATAACTACTTATGAATCAAGTTGTTGTGCATTATTATTAATGATATATAAAAATGTGTCATTAATGACGTACCTTCACAGAATGCCACGGGATTGCGTTTGTCAACCTTACTCAGCTTTCCATCTTCATGACACTTTGTAATGCACTATAGAATTAGTATAAAACAAATATGCCATTGGAAAAAGCCACCTTTCACAGATGGTACCTTCCCATGAGTGGATGCCATCTATTTGCTTTCAATGTGGCGTCTTGATGAGTGTCCAAATGAGCATGTTTTAGGGGTGTATTTCATATGTTTAATCAACACTTTTCATGCTCATTTCTCCACTCTAGCTTGTTTTCCTCTAGTTTTGTGTTTCATTGGTGTTTTACACATTTATTGTTTAAACATGAGGAGTAACATAGCTAGGAGTAAAGTAGACGAAGAGAGGAACGCGTGGGCGCAAATGGATCCAAAATCGGAGTTAAAACGAAGAACATACAGCGTTTTGAAGTTAGCCTGACTCCGACCGACCTTATGACCGACCTTGCAAGGTCAGTCGGGTCCAAATTTTGCCTAGATTTGCGTTTTTGAAAGCCAATGGAATCGACCGACCTTAGGACCGACCTTGCAAGGTCGGTCGAACTTAAAAACGCGAAAATCGCTACTGACGACCGACCCTAGGACTGACCTTGCAAGGTCGGTCGGGTCGAAAATTAGCCCAGATCTGCGTTTTAAAATGAGAAATTTTGGGGAAAACTTCCCCATTCTTCATTCAGTCGAGTTCTGCCCCAAAAACAGAGAGGAAGGGCGATTCTAAAGGAGAAAAGAAGAGGAGAAGAGAAAGAAGAAGAAGAGAAGAGAAGGGAGTAGAAGAGAAGAGAAGCTCACCTCCTTCCAAGCTCCATTAATGGCTACTTCTATCCATTGCTCTTTTATTTTCTCTCCTATGGCTGTGTAGAATCATTTGTAGCTAGGGATTGGGGATTTTGTCCCAAAATCCCTAAACTCCATTGTTGAATCTTGAACTTGTGTTTGTGCTTTATTTTAGTCTTTGAGCTTAATGAAGGTGATTATTGAGTGTTTATGACTTCTACACGTGTTGCTAATGATTTGGGGATTTGTTAAGGGTTTTGCTCAATTTGTCTTCTATGTGTTAAATTGGTTGGTTTGGACTACCGATTAGTTTAGCATTATTGTGGGATTCTATCAAAATGGTATTCAAAGATAGAAACCTAAATTGTTAGAGACTAAAACGGTGTACTCTGATTTCGATGATTTTGAGATTAGACTACATTGCAACTTTAGTGGAACTTGAGCTTAGTGCTATCGATTGACCCGGGGCTTAGCTGAATGAGAAGTCTCGATTAAATTGGTTAGGATTAGTAGGCCTAGATTAGGTTGCTAATTAATTAAGTGTTCCTGTGGTTTAGCTATGAGTTCGAGGTTCGACAGTTGGTAGTAAGGGGAGGAAGGGTGCAAATATCCATCCCGGGCTACACCTATCCTAGATAGTTAGTTTAGTGTTTATTGTTTTTCTTTATTTCTCCAATTATAACCCAAAAACCCAAAACCCATAATTTACATTTATGCACTTTTGTATATATCCTTTTGCATATTTACTAAGCTTATAATTAGCTAGATAGTTACGAAGTCCCTGTGGATACGACCTTGTTGTACTACAATGATTGGGTTCACTGCCCATAGTTAGCAAGATAGTTTCACCACTATTTTGCTCAACACGTCTTCACTAATGCAATGAAACTGCGCTGTTCAAGCTATGATACGAATGGTACCTTCCCATACAAATCGTGGATGAGAGCTCAATCGATCAAACCTAGCCTACACTTTTTTTGGCTCAAAATGAAAGCGCTTGGAAAATGCATGTGGGTTAGCTAATTCGACGGATAATTTAGCCACGGGTCAAGCCAAGGTGGTGAGGAAGACCTGAAGATAGACAAGAACCAAACTGGGCCACAACCTTGAGGGTCCTCACCATCCACTGCTTCTCTAAAGGATGTTGGTAGCTTCCACCGTCATATGAAGAGTAAAAAGGTTGAAGATTGTGCTCACAGGCTGGTTTGGCAAGAGGTCCTTTGATCAACGAGTTTTGATGAACACCGGGAGGAGGCTAGGAGCTTGCACCACACGAGGCCAGATAACAAGAAGGGTAAGGCAAGAATCGTGATCCACCCGCAGGAAGTGTCATTGATCGTGGAGCTCACTCAACGATCCTTGTTTGGTTCATCTCTGGCTCCCCTACACAATGACCAGATCTCGGATATATTAACCATACATAGTTGTTTAGGCTTGGATTTGGACTTGGTTTGTAATTATCTGGTACTTTGAACTTCCATTTTCTACTTTATTTTGCTATGTTGAACTTCCTTTTTTTTCGTTTCCTAGGGGTTCTTGATGTTTTGCCTAGGGCTTTTAGTGATCTTGGAAAGCTTATGCTTGTGGCACGCAAGCTACTCACGCAGCGTCCCATGATGGATCATGCATATAGAAGTTGCTCAGTTTCACTTGCCCACGATCTAGGTTTTGAAGTACTATTGGCGTACTGGTCTGGATGCGACTTGATGAATGAAAAGTGATGGTTTTTCAGGCTTTATAAAAAAGACTTAGTCTAGAGAGATGCGATCACTTCCACAGTTTAATTATGGTCGTTGGATTTAATGATGCAGGTCTGGCATGGAAAACTAGATTGGTGATGTTTCCAAGCTCGTCATTGTCATAAAATTCTCTCAACACCAGATTTTGTTTCACATATCTAGTATGTAATCTTTTTTTTTCCAGATAACCGCCATATTAATTAATATATAAAGATCATGAGTACATAGTGCACTTGATTACAACCCACTAGTAAAGGACTAGATACCACTAAACATAGATAACAAGCTGCATTTCACGACAAGTTCCACAAAGAAAGTTGCATCCACATCTTTCTCCTCCAACTAATGACTCTAAAGGTTAACCCACTAACCCACACCAATATGTTCAGATTGAAAACTAAAATAAGCTTTATTAACCTCAAAGGAGATACTCAATCTATCAAAGATCGTTACACCATTCACCTAATCCTTATTTAATCCATATGACACCCATGAACTTCCACAAAAGAAAAAAATGCACTGTTATGCGCCGATAATGAACTATAATGTTCCAGAAACTAAGATAAGAAAACCCAACCAAACAACTTGGACACCATACACCAAAACCAACTAACTGTACAAGTTGTGTCAATTAAGGATGTCAATGGATTGGGTTCGGGACGGGTGAAGTATCAACCGCATCTGTCACCCACATATATCATCCATCATCCGTCCATCCATCCTCGTTTATTCTTCATCCGTCATACGTCCATCCACAGGTGATTCGGGTGGACTGGGTGATAATCAGGCGAAATTTTTCTATATCATAAGCAATAATATTTTTAGTATGGTAACAAATATAAAATTTTTGTATGGCTAAAGGTAAAAAAAATCTGTATTTTAAGAAAATTCACTCCAACATAGTAAATATATTCCACCAATATCAATAAGAAAATAAACATATAGAGTATCCTGTTGTGTGTTTATAAGAGAAATAATAAAAATGGATCATAAATTTTAAGTCTACAATCATTTTTTAGTGTTTTTAAAATTCTTAAAGGTTTGTTTGATTACTTGAAATAAAACAAAGTATAACTATAAACAGATGCTGGGTCGGGTGATAAAGGGATGACGGATCAGGTGATAAATGCATATATGAATCAGAATGTACAGACATTATCAGCCTATTTGGTGAAATAAATGAGCCAATAGATAAGGTGTGTGTAAAAGCTTTATGTTATTTGTTGTTCTATAATGAATTCATTTGTAGCATTATAAGTAAAGTATAACTAACTTTTCTTTGTTTTTTCAAAGGTTTTTCTTAGTGTTGGAAGCTACACCACGGAAACCATTAACTTCATGCTCGAGGATTAGCCAAAGTATGTTTACATGAATTAGGTTTGATTCACCATGACATAATATAAAGTGGTCAAAGTTTTTTTTTTCAAACCTTATGACTTTTGTTGACGATAAGGATTATTGGTTGAACAATTAGGTTGCATGGCCATGTGACCATTTGAAGTGTGAGTGTTTGTTTTTTCGGAAATGTGAAGTGACAGTATTTGTTGATTATGTAGAGAGTGCCTTTGTTTTGTATGTCGTTGGCAATAGTTTAGAATGAAGAATGATGGAGAGGTTTTCTGATATGTGTCGCTAAGATGTGTGATATATACAAGGATGCATATCAAGAGGTGTACTAAAAAGATATAAGAATAAAACAGGAACAATAAAAAAAAAAATTGGCGGTTGTTAGGGTGGAATAGTAAAAAATGAACTTTATTTAAAAAAACACATTTTTTGGTGGTTTTTAAGATAAGAACTGTTGAGAAGGCCTGTGAATTCCGGTTTCATGTTGCTCTTGTTCGGCAATTTTAGTAACCACCGAAAATCGTGTTTTTTTTTTTTGGTTTATAAATTGCCAAAAATGATCTGTTTTGTACTACTCTTGCTATTTTTTTTTTTGATCAGAGAGGCTACCATTGTAGCGAAAATAACCAAGTGGTTAAGTAATAGCTGGAAAACCCAGACAAGAAGGGGGTATAAGAGCTATGAAACAAGACAGTGTACTACTCTTGCTATGATCAGCTTTGGGAGATCTCTATCCTTTTGCAAGGGAGAAACTCGGAGAATTACGCACTAACTAGTATGTAATATATTGATTCCTTTTTTATTGTATAATTTGAAATTCTGGACTTGTTCTAATATACTCAAGTCTTATGTTGTAATTTCTTATATATACTCATTACCTTTTAAAAAAATGCTGAAGCAATAATAAAAGTTAAAAAAGTATATATAAGGCGGTATAATTATGATGATGGCAATTATATGATAGACTTTAATATATCATATGAGATAGGCAATGGCATACATACGGGAGTATATATGAAAATAATATGATATAGCATACTATACGGATCTGTTACCGTCATATAATTACAAATGTAATGAATATTGAGAGGTGGGTTTGGTAACTACTATTATTACTACTCTGTAACATAACATAAAGGTCCAAAGACCACCGCTATATAATGAATTAAGATTAATGTGTTCTTTTGTGCACTATTGATGATCAATCAATGGTGTCGTTTTCATTGATCTTAAATTGAGATGGCCGTATCATGAGTCTTTTTTTTTTTTTTTTGCAGTAGTACTCCAGTCCATTACAAGGTAGGTCCAGATTGAAAGCTATGTAGATCTTTCTTCTCCATCTCTCTGGTCTTCTCTTTTCTTTTTCTTCTACCTTCTATCCACTAGTGAAATAGGTAGAGAGGAAGTAGACTTTTCTTTCTTTCTATCTAAACTCAATATAATTGTAGTACGGACTTGTTTCTAATTAATCTCTTTTTCTTCAATTTGACAATCCAATTTCTTCGTCACTGTGTTAAATCTTTCTTTCTGTAAGGACAAAAAGATAAGGTCAGTAGTCCTCCCTTCACTCATCATCCCCGAGCCCAGCTTACATATAAACAAACCAAGCTTCCTCCCGTCTTGCGAAAACCGACATATAACACTCAGACTGCACTGCTAGAGAGAGTGAGTTACGTTTCTTCTTTCCTTTTGTTTTCTTTCTCAATATAACATACTTCTCTTTGATTAAATTACCGCTCGCCTGTCTGTCCATCTGCCCGCCCGTCTGCCTACAGTCATCTTCATTGTTCTTCGTTCATCTCTTTGATTAAAGCTGCTGATAACGATATACCTAGCTAGCTAGCTGCTGAATCTCTCTTGATTTCGTGAGTGGTGTCTCCCTTCTCTTGTACTACTACTACTACTACTATATATATATATAGCTCATGCTGCTGTTGAGCTGAGCTTGTCCCTCTCTATATCTCTTGCTTCTCAGTGTGTGTGGAGAAGAAAAAAAGTGTAGTTTGGGGTCAGTGCAGGAGTCTCTGACCATATATAATCGCATTATTAAGCTTATTAATTGTAAAGTGTGAGCAGGACCAAACTAGCTAGGTGGATTACAATCTTGAATTCTACTGGTGACCGCCGGCCATAAAGAAAGATTCAGCATCATATCTTAAGCGAGCGAGAGAGCGGCACAGACACAATCATCTATAGGTATGTAAGAGATCATGCCCAAAACCTATTACCTACCTAGCTAGTACTCGCTACTTGTTGAAGATCAATCGATCGGGACAAGCTAAGTAGGTAGGAAGCAAGTAGTAGTAGTAGTAGTATAGGAACTCTTTTTCAATTCATTCTGCTACTGCAACAACAACAAGAAGAAAGAAAGAAGAAGAATCAGAAACAAGGGATTATTAAGCTATCGATATGGGAATTATTGATATTCATGTTACCCTAATTGTGATATTCTGTTATAATTTTATACTGATGTTTTTTCTGTTGGTGGTGATTTCATTTCGGATTTTTTTCAGCAGTTGACTTGGCTACCTGGAGTGGTTAGTTTATGGCAGTTGTTCCAACCATGAATAATGAAGATACTACCATCATTAACCTCAGCGTAAACAACAACAACAACAACGATGAGAATATCAACAACACCAACAAGCAACAACAAGAAGAAATAGAAGAAGATGAACATGAACATGATATGGTGATGCCTGGTTTTCGTTTCCATCCAACAGAAGAAGAATTAGTTGAATTCTATCTTCGTCGTAAAGTTGAAGGAAAAAAATTTAATGTTGAACTCATTACTTTTCTTGATCTATATCGATATGATCCATGGGAACTTCCTGGTACAAAATCTCTCTTCTCTCTCTTTTGATTTTTTAATTAGACTTTCTAGGGTATAATTAAGTGTGTGGTTCGTGCGTGCAGCTTTAGCGGCAATCGGAGAGAAAGAATGGTTCTTCTACGTACCAAGAGATAGAAAATACAGAAACGGAGATAGACCAAACCGTGTTACAACTTCTGGGTATTGGAAAGCAACTGGAGCTGATCGTATGATAAGAGCTGAGAATTTTAGACCAATTGGATTGAAGAAGACACTAGTGTTTTACTCAGGAAAAGCTCCTAAAGGGATAAGAACTAGTTGGATTATGAATGAGTATCGTCTTCCTCAACATGAAACAGAGAGGTTTCAAAAGGTAATTAATTAATTAGTTTTAATTTACTGTATTTTTCATGGTCCGTGATTGCATGGAGTATAAACCCTAGAAATTGAATTGAATTGAATAGTACTCATTTAAGTGGAAGAAGTGTGTGTGAATTGATGGAAGAGAGAGAGAGATGAGATTGGACTAGTTATTATACGAGTACTAATTTACTGCTTGACTGACTGACAAAATGCACAAAACTCAAAGAGATTGATCATCAGTCACGGAATTTGAGAGGTCTTCATAAATGAAGCTTTCTTCTTCTTTTTTTTTTGTCAGTAACAACAACATCACCGCTACGCTAAATGCCATAACTACAGCATCAGAAGCATGTTCATGTTTTTCTCCCATTATAGTAGTATATTACTCTCCTGTCTAATAGTAATAATTTGTCAGACTCCCCACTAATTTTTCCTTATCTTATGATCTGATCAATTCCCCAATTTTTGTTTTAATTTTTTTTCTCTAAACCCTAGCTTACTATCTTCAATCTCTTTACTAATTAATCCACAGGCGGAGATCTCACTTTGTCGAGTATACAAACGCGCCGGAGTAGAAGATCATCCATCACTACCATGGGGCGGACCACTTTCAAACAAGAAACACCATCGAAACCAACAACAACAACCACCACCACCGCCTCAACTTCCAATTATCGATACTAGAAACCTAAGTGAAACCACAACAGACGCTAGCAGTAGCACTGAAGTCGGAACTGCACTTGGACTCTCTCAACACCACCATTCTTCATACATTTCCCCTAACATTGAATTACCTCCTTCAACACCACAAACCACCACTACAACAACAACAACAACCAATTTCTTCCCAATTAACTCATCCGCTTTCTTCACTTACCCTACTTCTAATACCACCAATACTTCTCAATCCACCATTGATGAACTTCAAAGACTAGTAACTTATCATCATCATCAATCAAACCAATTACTTCTACCCACAACACTCCCTCATCATCCACACAACTTAATCAGCAACAACACTTTACCATCTCCTAATTCCTTACCACTATTCACCACTTTACTTCAACAACATCACCCATCTTCTTCGTCTTCCTCCACTTCCTCATTATTATCTCCACTACTTAACACTATGATGCCTGCTCCTGGATCATCTTCATCATTATCATCATCATCGTCCTCACTACTACAACACAGCACCATCAACCTGCTGCTTCCCCAATTGTCTTTCATGATAGGTTGTGGGATTGGACATCCATTAATACTCATCAACAAGATCCTACTCGTCATGACTTCAACCCATCACACAACTTCAAGTAAATTAATCTTTGTGATATTTTATCTACCTACCTAGCTAGCTAGCTAGTAGCCAGCGATCGATACATCTATATATCGGCAGTGGATTGATTTCAGTTACAGATGTATAACTATATTTATATTATATCATATGTACCCTTTTATCTAGTAAAAAAACTGCATTACTTGTTTTCATCCCAACATTCCATTGTTATAATGATGAATATGATTATGTTTTTATTAATACTACTAGCTTGTAATTTCTCCCGTCGTATGTCTCTTTGTTATATATACATCACGACGAACGATGATGATGATGATCGATGGGTCAAAATTAAATCACTTTTGTCTGAATTAGGGTACTTTTTGTTATTTACAATACTTTTTTTATCTTAATATATAATGGACCAGCTTCTCTAGCTATCCCGTTGACTTCCCTCGTGTTTGCTTTAATTATCTTTTGTTTCTATCTTCCATCTTATAAAATTACTACTGTACGATATCCTTTTTTTTTTTTGAGGAAACTGTACGATATCCTTAACGTAAGAGCCTAGGGTAGCGCTAAAAATTAGGGTTCCTCACGAACATGTATAGTACATGTTGTTACAAATGAATGATCGTGTAACTAAGAGGAACTGCAGACTGTGTGAATTCTACTATGATTTTATGTGTGATTTGCTCATTTCTCTTTCATTTTGATTGTTTCGATTCTCATTCTCTTTATATAGCATAGCTATCTACTTCAAAGATGAGATTGGTGCCCCATCTATCTAATTCACATGTTCCTTGCTTAATTAATTTCTGCTAGCTGTTTCATTTATCGTTAAAAGTTTTTTTTTGGTTAGTCAGGGCGACTAGCTAGCTAGGTTCAATTCATTGTTTTGAAGACCATAAGTAATTACGGATGTACTCTCCTCTCTGTAAAGAAATTGAGATTTTTTAAAAATAATTTTTCAATGGAGTATTTTATCTAAACATGATCGGTTCTTCTTCTTTTAGAGGTAATAATGACATATATATAGAGGACGATATATGTAAAGAGGGGATTGAAGTCTAGAAAACAAAATGAACAACTCATGCACAAGAACTTGACATGAAGGTGTTTGCAACATCAAGATCTACAAAAAGGTGGGGAGGGGGATTAAAATACAAAATACCTCATCTATGGTCAAGCCTCAAGGAATCAAGCTAGCTTCATCCAGATGAAGGTTTTGATGAAAAATTTGATGTCAATATGACTTTGGAGGCATTCAAATCATGGTTGGTCATGATAAACTTGCATTTCTCGATCCAGAGGGTATACACTATAGATGAAGTTACCACTCTTCACACGAAATCTGACGGCCTCCATCACTTGTAGTAGCAAGACATGCATTCAAGATAGACATAAAAGACATCCAAGATAGACAACTTTAAAGGCTTGAGGGATTTGTAGGGATTCATAACCAGCCGCAGATGCTCCACCACACCCTGCATATATAAGAAGTTACAAGAGAAGAAAATATGACAAGTATTCTCTTGAGCGGAATCACGGAGCTAACACCTATTAGCAAGGGCAATACCCCAAGACTGGAGCTTGTCAATAGCTTTTAAGTGACCTTTCAAGCAAATTAAAATAAATAAATTTAGCTTTCTTCTACTTGGTCAAGGCCTGCCAACAAAAAGAGTTGTAGGAAAAGGGGGGGAGCTATCCGGGAGGAGCCGTATAGGAAAGGGCAATGGTCATATGAGAAGAGGAGGAAGGAGGCATCGTCCAGGGAACCACATGTTTGGATTCACCAATCCCTAGTGTGAAGCAAGGATTTTCAGATCCATGCGTCATTCCCTTTTGAAGGGATGAACCAAATATTGAGATAGATGAGAAGGATCAACCAAACCTAGAGCCTTTTTGAGTTGTGAGAGACGCCCTAGATGGACTTAAGAAGGAAGCAACGATTCCATTTATGGATGTCTTGTAGCCCTAGGCCTTCATTTATTTTCCTTCTACAAACTTCGCTCCACGCAACCGATGTGGGGGGGGGGGGGGGGCTTGTTTGCATCAGCATATTTAGACCAGAGGAAGGATCGAAGCAGCTTACTAATGAATTTTAAACATATTCAAGGATCTTGATGGAATATTCCCATAATCCAATCACCTCATAGAGCACTAAATAGATTATGAGAGGCGATGGTTATATAGTTTGCTGATGTGGGTTGTCTAGTTGTGATTGGTATGCCTAGATAACAAAAGGGAAAAACTTTGACTGAAAGACTACTCGACATATAAGGGAAGCAACTAGGGGGGGTCTCCACCAGGAACATATCAAATTTTAATAAGTTTAAGATGAGTCCCGAGGCTTCTGTGAAAATAGTACCTTACCGAGGAAAAAGGATATAGGTACAAATCCCTTTGAAAAAAAAGAGAGCTTCATTAGCACAAAAGAGATTAGATAGGTATAGAGTCTTACATGAGGGGTGGAAAAGGAAGTTTGGGAATTAACAAAGTTGGTCAAGGAGACGAGAAAACATACCCATTACCAAGACACAAAGTTAGAGGAGAGGGGGTCACCTTGACGAAGTCCACATTTTCCCTAAAGAAACCCTATAGACGAACATTGTAATCTTAATATTTTTAATGCTGCATTTAAGAGTGATCTAAAAATAAACCTCACTTTATAAGTATCCCAAAACTTTCAAACAAAAAGATAGCTTGGGAAAAATGGGGGAGGGTTGGGGAGGAGCCTTTGTACAAGTGACTTGGAGGAGTCATTTTTGATAGAAATGAAGAAGGGTTGAGGCGTCAGTGGACCCACAAATTTGAATCTCACCAGAAGTCCTCACCCTTAATGGTAGTTGTTCGGATGGTCAAAATAAGCACTGTTCTTTTTTTTTTTGGTAGAAAAGGATAGTGTTGGAACCTTGGGTGTTGCAGATGATGAAGTCTGTCCACAATCAAAGAGTCTATCAAGGATAACAATTAATCTACGACAACAAACACAATTCCTGGAAGTGGAGACTACCAAAGAGAAGGAGTCGATCATCGAATTAGAGAGTCTATCATTGAAAGAAGATGCTCATTGACTTTGTCTGTTGGAACTGCAAGTGAAAATCAAGGATAATGTTTTGCTTGATTGTTGCTTAACTAGAAACTTTAATATGTTTAGCTTGGGCCACAAAATACTGCTTGGATTTCAGACAAGAAAACATGAAGTTAAGTCTGAATTTCATAGCCATTGAACGTTATTGACCGAGAAAATCAGGAACTGGCTCCCTCCAACAGGTCTGAGGAAGATTCTATTTAAAGGCATATGAAATCAGTTATTTTTTACGCTTCTCAATGAATGTTAACTAGTATTTTGAGAGATCTTTGTACTTGAGATTAATAGAATCCTCCATATTGTTAGCTTTTGTTCTTTAAGAATTTTATTGCTAGATTCGCACTAGGAAGTTCCTAGCTTACTTTCACCATCCCTTGAGCTGATCAGAAATTTAGTAGGATTTGTGAGAGTACTTGCTAAGTGGGTCTTGTCTACTTAGCTAGCAGTGTATACTCTTTTTATCAATAAAAAGACGTCTATATTGTGTATGTGAATTTGTCCATTATTTCGGTTCATTGCATTTTATCTAAAGCAATATGTTCAAGTCTCACAATCTAGACAAACTTTGTTAGCCCCTAATGATCCCACAATTGGTAGTAGATCAGCCTCATTTGGATGAAAATTTCTCAACACAATGGCGGATCTATTTGCAAACCAAAACAACAAGATGCATTTCAAGCATATAAGGATCACATCAACAAATTATGATCATTGGAAAAATGAGATGAAGCAACACCTGGAGTCCATCAATTCTAAACTGTGGGAGATCATAATAAATGGAGACACACTTGTTCCTCCCAACAGAAGCCAGTAGACTTCAGTAGAGAGAAAAGGACATGAGATGAATCGCTGAGCACACCGTGCCAGATACATATGCCTTTCTCTCCCCTAACAACGCAGAGTAAATCATTGTAAGTCTACGAATGAAGTGTGGCAACTCCTTCAGGCTACTCATGAAGGAGGCACAGAGCTAAAAAAAGTATAACACTCAAGAGTTAAGGATGGATTATGAAAACTTTCTTCAGAAACAAGGTGACTTTCTAGAAGATGTACTAAAATCCGTTTTATAAATTAACCTCAGTCATGCAGGAACTTGGCATACTCCCAGACAAGGAAAGTGTTTTCCACTAGCTCCTTGACAATTTATGAGAAGAGTGGACCGAGTGTGTGATTTCAACCAAACCGTCTAAGGATTTGTCAAAATGGAATGTCCATGATCTCGGGTCATACTTACTCTCTCTTGATAAGTACAAGAAAAACATCAAAAAGAATTTCGGTAATTCTGCTTCATCTTCAAATCAAATTATGTCTATTACTGACCAAACTTTGCAGGCAAAGACTCCCTCGACAAGTCAAGAAGGAGTCTATTTTACTAATGATACTACTAGACAGGCAAAAGCAGAGCTGGTAGACATAATTATTGAAGAAAACACAACTGAAACTATAGAAGACTTTGTTCTCCAAGTCAAGAACTTCATAAAATTCATGAAAGCCTATCCAAATAGATAGACTCGCATGTTCAACCCCATAGGAAGACAGATCGGATATACTATTACTTCTTTTAACTGCAATAAACAGACCATTTCAAAAAGGACTGTCCCCTTCTTAAGAATCTGTATGAGAAGTCATAGGGATAGTCATTGCTTGCTAGTGTGGGATGGGGATACTCGGACTCCGACGACCCCGATATGGAGTCTGTTGGGCTACTTTGCTTGATGGCACACGAACAAGACCGCTCTGAAGTTCCTGACAATGAGGTAACTCGGTTTCATCTGGAAACTAGTCTCTACCGTATTACTCCAAAAGGCTTTCTTACTCTCATTTCAAAAATTGTAACTGATACAAGTGTTTTGAAGGCTAAATATAACAAGCAAATCTCAGACCTCACAGTTGAGCTCATAGAGTCTCGCATCTTCATTAACTCCCTCAGGGAAGAGGCTGATGACACAAGAACTCTAGCCTACTCATTACGGTTAGATGTTCAGGAGTACAAGTGTCAAATTGACTCCCTGAAAAGAGAGGAAATTGATGCTTGTACTACTCAAGACTCTAACCTTAATAGTCAGGAAGAGTTGGAGATTTAGACAAAGTCTCTTAAAATAGATTTAGCTATGATGTCTGAAAAATGTTGCTTGATGCAAAATGAGTAGAACAACTCCGAATCTCAAAAAAAAACTTTAAGAACCATTGTTGATCAACTCAACAAGCACATAAAAGAAAAAGACAATGCCCTTGCTTTCAAACATGTTAACTTTGTTAAGCAAGTGTTGCCGTCAGAAATGCCAGAATGGGCCAACTCTAAGATAAAAGAGGTCAGTAAAGATCGTGACAAACTCTGAAAGGAAGTTGAAAAACTTTTTCAGGAGATAGTCAATCGTCGCTTAGGAACAGGATCGACTTTGTCCAATCCTCGGTGGAACACTGGTAAATTTAATGTGTCCAAAAATATTTCCTAACCAAACAATAAACCTTGATGGTAGAAGGAGCATGAAAAGTTTAATTTCTAGAAGAAAAGCAACCGTGAATATGTTAATCTTCCAGGAACAATAATCTATGCTTATTGTGGAAATTTTGGCCACAAAGACTATATGTGCGAAAAACTTCAAAGAGATCTATCCTTTAATACGGAAAGACTCAATCTTATTCTCGAAGCTCGCGACAAGCTAAAATCAGGTCATCAGAGGGAGCCCAAGTACATTTAGGTTCCCAATGCTAACAAGTAATTTTTTCTTTTGTAGGTGGAAGCGAGCAAGGAGTTAGACTATTGGTACTTGGATAGTGGGTGTTCCAGACATATGACTGGAAATCCTAACTAGTTCAACTCGTTTTCCGCTTACAAAGGAGGGTAGGTTACCTTCGGCAACAACAATCAAGGATAATTTATTGGTGTTGGTTATGTAGGTAACCCTTCAAAATTTGAGGTAGATGAAGTCCATCTGGTAACTGGAATTCATCATAGTCTCTTAAGAATTTCTTAAATTTGTGACAGATTCAACTTGGTACTTTTCTCATCTCAAGATTTCAAAGTTTTTGATAAAAGAATAGGTGCTTTGAAAGCCACTGGAAAAAGGGATGGCTACCTATACAAGACTTGTCTGACTTCTCCGCAACTAAATGATCAAGTGTGCTTGAATGTTCAATCAAGAAACCATCTACTGTGGCACATACGGCTTGGAGTACATGCCCATCATAAGCTCTTGAACAAACTAAGAGGAAAGGAGTTGGTTATTGGCTTACCTGACATAACCTTTGACACAGACTTTGTCTGTGAGGCTTGTGTCAAGGGGAAACACGTTAAGTCCTCTTTTAAGAGTAAGAACATTCTTTCCACTAGTGCTCATCTTGAATATATTCACATGGATTTGGTGGGCTCTATGTGTGTTCAGAGTCAAAGTGGTAAGAGGTACATTTTGGTGATTGTAGATGACTACTCTAGATGGACTTGGGTAATCTTTCTTGCTTTTAAAGATGAAACATTTAATGAATTTGATAAACTCTTCAAGTTATTTTTAAATTGTTACTCTACGAAAGTCAAAACCCTAAGAATTGGCCAGGGAACGGAGTTCTGTAACCAATTGTTTGATGAGTTTTGCAGGGACCATGGTATAAGTCATCAGACTTCGTCAGCCAGGACGTCGGAATAAAATGGAATAGTAGAGCGTAAAACAGAACGCCAGTCGAGATGGCACGAACAATGCTCATAGACAGTCAATTAGCTTCATCCTACTGAGCTGAGGCTGTCAATACAGTGTGCTATGTAATCAACCAGGCCTATGTTCATCCTCAACTTCAAAAGGCTCCCTACGAGATCTTACAAAGCAGAAAGCCTAACCTACTCCATCTACGGAGTTTCGGTTACAAATTCTATATTCACAATAACAATAAGGACAATTTGGGTAAGTTTTCTTCAAAAAGTGATAAGGGGATTTTTCTAGGATATTTTTTCAAGAGTAAAGCTTATCGTGTTATCAATAAACGCACTCTCTATTTGGAAGAAAGTCCCCATGTCAGGTTTGGTGAACATTGAGTCATCTACTAACGGACTGGATTTTGCTCCTGATGGTCTTTTACCCGATCCTTATACTGTATTTGTCCCAGTCATGTGAGTCTAAAATCATAACCCACGGTCTCACAACACTTCTCCCATTCCTTCTGATAAAGAGACTCTGAAATACCCCTGAACATTAAACGCATAAAATCATAACACGTTTTATAATTCGGACATAAAATAACGTACGAACAATTAAATCTAGTATATATATATATGTACGAATACGAAAATACATGTATGTTACGATATTGCAACGTTGTAAATAAGTAACAATAACATCGCATAACTTCGTTACAAAAAAATATAATAATAATAATAACACGATATAATATATAGTCGTTCATATATAAAAATGAACATGTGCATAGCTTACTAAAAAGGAGCAGATACGCTCCTGCCGAGGTTCGAACCCCGTACCTCTCGTATGCCTAGTGAACGTCTTACCCGGTTGAGCTGTACTCGAATTCAGTAACTTATGCCACCGAATTGAAACTAGTAATTCGTCAACTAAGTTAACTAAACAAAAGAAAAGAGAATCAGACACGCCAGCAGCACCGGTTTCCTCTTCCTCGATGCAGTGCCTCAGTAATATCAATTCTTCCACCTCCATGACAGGATCGCTGCTTATTTTTTTTCCAACGCCCATACTTCCTGGTTCTGTCCCAGAGCAACGAACAAGATCCAAATAAGCACACCCTTGTTCTTCCTCGGTATTGCTCCTGTTCAAACAGAATGTGTGACAACATGGGTATACTGTCGGATTACGCGGAGAAGCAGACAGAGAGTGATGGCCATTACTGCTTATGGTTAAGCTGCGGTTAAGATACTCACTAAACTGCAATTAATAAACCAACATGTGCCTTGCTGATTCCAGTAAAGACAAAGCCCGTTTCTGTTTCAAAATTTTATGCACTAGAGCCCTGTTTTACAAACTCCCACGCACTGCATTAGTCTCCCGTGCTTTGAGCCATCTTATTCAAAAACCATAGATCACCTCCTCCACTCTCCTGCTGTGCATTGTTTCTGCATGGGCAGGAACTCCTTTCACCCTCTCTGATTCTAACACACAAGGTAAGTTGTTGATGGGCTTCTTTCCTTTCCTTCTGGTTAGTTTCCTTGCCGATAATACAAGCATAAACTGCTCTAACCCTTTTCTGTCTCACGCAAGCCCCCTGCAAGCCATCACTGCTGGAGTCCTGGGAAAACTTCTAAAAATCAGATCCTCCTCGAGGAGCTGTTAAGGTGAGACTGTGAGTTCAGAGAGAAAGAAACAAAATATACCTTACGATTCAGTTCTGTTAACCTCTTCTGTTTCATGCTGAGAATCCACCTACTGTCTAACTTACTGCCTCCTCTATCCTTGCATGAATCAGTCTGGGAATCTAGCCTTGAAGAGTGCACCAATTCCATGAGCAATAGGCCACTACCATTTCAGAAAGAAAACAAAATTTAGCTGGAAGGTGAGGTTCTGAAACAGATTGATCCTCTTATTCTTGTCATTACCTTCTCTGATTTTTTTTGCCAAGCCTAACCCTTGGGTAAATGCCCTCAGTTGTTGTCGAATAAACAAGGGTTGGAAGTCCCATACTACACCAAGAATCAGCCAAGAAACTCAACTGGTGAGCTACTCCTAAACCCTTGTCCTGATCAGAAAACAAAATAAAACTCATCTGTCGACTTCAGTATTGAAATATTTCAATTCTGTAACATGATTCTCAGTTTTCTTACTATCCTGGAATGTTATTGGGTAATGATACTTACAACATAATGAATACACTTACTAAGTTTTCCAAAGGTGAGAGTAATTCAAAGGAAAACAGAAACTAACCTGATGCATCAGTAGAAAGGAAAACAGAAGGAGATGTGACAGTCTTGTTTCAATTCTGAAAATTTTGTGCTTCTGTATATTTGTTTCTTAGAGTACAGTCAATGATGTTGTGGGCTTCTTCGAGAATAACATCACATAAAACTAACTAGCTAAGCAACGAAAGAACCTTGAAGAAAAAAAAAAGAAACAAAAACAGATAGCATCATAAAAGAACAATTAAATAATGTAACAGTCCATATATTTACATCTCATGCTTCTGTTGTAGTTTCAGTAAGTCTAACCATGTGCTTTAAGTTCTGTCCTTGAAGTAAAATCGTGATTAACCACCTAATTGAGTGAGGAAAAAACCGTGGGAAAACTAAGAATCAAACTAAAATAACAGAAGAAGCAATAACAGAAGAAGAAGAAAATCATATCAGTTTCTGTTTTCAGTCTTGCCTTCTATCAGTTTCTAATTCCTAGTATTTCAGACTGTGTGAGGAGTCTCGGTAACCCTTGTTGTCTTGGGTGTACTTTGAGACCAAGACTAGGTAGACTACCTAGACTAAGTGAGTGAGCAAGTTGAGTGATCTGGAAGTAGATCAACGAATAGAAAGAAAGAAAAAAAACAGAAGGAAAATAATGACAGAAAAGAATGCATCAGTCATGTTTCAGTTCTGAAGTTTTTACCTCAGTAGCAGCTCCTGTAAGTCTAACAAGTTTATTGGGTTGCTTGGGGTTAAGACTGTAACTAAACACTTAACTAAGTAGTTGAGTAAGTTGGGAAGAAACAGAAAAGAAAATGAAAACAGAAAGAGGGCTTATCAGGTTTTGGGGTTTGATTTATCAGGTTTTCTGTTTTTCTTTGTGCAGAGAAACTCGGGGACATTGTCTAGGTTAGTCTTGGTCTGTTCTTGAGTTTTAAAAACTTATTAACACACTAACTAAGTACAGATACTTAGAAGGGAACAGAAAACAGATTCGGAACAGAAAAGAGAAACAAAGAGAAATATCAGTTTTCCAGTTTTAATTTACAGATTTTGTTTTCCTATTTCAGTTTCAGTTTTATTAAGTTCTGTACAAGGATGTTCAGAGGAGCTGTCCATGTGGTTTTTGGGATTAGTCTCAAGTTTAAGATCTTGGTAACACATAAACCTAGGGTGTAGCTACGTTGGGGGAAAATATAGAAAGTCATATCAGTTCTGGTTTCAGTTTTTATGTTTGTTTCTGGAGGTTGTTTCTGTTCTGTACAGAAGGATGGGTGAATGTTTATTGGTGAGATTTTCGAGTTTAAAATAGAGAGGGAACACTTAACTGGGTAAGAAGTACATAGGGGAGAGATTTGAAGGAAAGGATTTCACTTAAACAGGAAAGAATCAAGGAGAAGACATCGGTTTCATGGGTTCCAGTTTCAGTTTTCCTAATTGTTTTTCTTTGTGTCTGTTTCTGTGTAACAGATTTCCTGAGATATTAGCAGTATTATAATGCCTTGGGTATGAACTAGAAACATTGTTTAAGAAGTAAATTAAGTGGCAAAATCATTGGAGGATTTAGGAATCAAGCAACTGATGAAAAACAGAAGGGAAAAAGGAAATACACAGTTGTTGGTTTTCAGAGTTTTAGCCTTCTTGCTTCTGTATGATGGGTTTTCAGAGGTATTAATGGAGTTGTTTTGGACTGGGTTTTAGTTTGAGACTACCTAATATACTTAGCTAACTTGGCAAGCAACTTGGGAAACGTTGGAAAACAGATTAGAGAATGAACCGATGGTTTAAAAGGAGGAGATACTTAAGCTATGTTTCAGATTTCCTATAACAGTGTTACCTCTGTAGAACTATCACCCAGTAGGTATAAGGGGGGTTTTAATGGCTTGTGTATGAACTTATAATCTAGCTAACACCCATAACTAGTTGGGGAAACACTACAGGAAAGAAACAAACATAAACTAAACCAACTAGCAACAAGAACCAAGAGGGAATGTGTAGCTTGTGCTCCAGTTTCATTGATGTTAGAGCTTCTGTATAACTGTGTTACTAGGGTGTTATAAGGGTGATTCTGAATATGATTATGTTTTTATTTTTTTGGAATAAAGAGATGTGTTATAAATATATATATATGAGAAATCAGTAGCGTAGCATTAGATACATAGAGGCCCTATATATCTGATAACAAAGCGGGGTAATACGGCTAAGGGGAGGGTGGATGAACAAAAACCTCCGTAGCAGTGAACAAAGATGCCTAGAGCTGGCAAGCCCCGACCCTAAAAAAGAAAAAAAACCCAGAATTACAAAAACTCTACTCCTAGGAGCAAAGAATCCTATCAAGCCAATCGAAATCAGCACTGTCTCTTGTCATTTTTGTCCAAATGATCGCTTTGATAGCAGCTTTGATGTCAGAAATGATGAGAGAGGGTTCTCTGGCTTGGTTGGCCATGGCTCGCTTACATCTTTCGATCCAGAGATAATAGACAACGTTGGCAACAACAGCTCTCTTCACCAAGTCAATCGGACGATGCCTCTTGCAGTAGCGGATGATCCAGGTTGAACAGCTGTGAAGACTTCTACGATTGGTAGGAATTCTCAGCCAGTCACAAATAGTCCACCAAACCCTGTTAGAGTACCTGCATTGAAAGAAAAGATGGTTGCTTGTCTCTTGAGCATGCTCACAGAGCCAGCATCTGTTAGCAAGGCAAATGCCCCATGATTGGAGCTTATCACAAGTTTTAAGCCGTCCTTTTAGCGTAATCCACAAGATAAATTTGGCTTTAGGGATAGACCAATTTTTCCAACAAACATTGTACCAATAAAAATTCTGGGGCGGAGAAGAGATATCCTTATAGAATGAGCTAACCCTGGGTCTGGTGGGGTAGGAATTGAAAAGGGAAATGGCATCATTGGCTGACCCACACTGCTCCATCCACCAGTCCCTAGCATGGAGGATAGCTTTCCAAGTCCAAGGGTCGTTTCCTTTAGCAGATGTTGTCCATATGCTATTAAAGCCCTGTAAGAAAAGCTTATGGATCCATTGGATCCAAAGGCGCTCGGAATCGTGGGTGATGCCTGATATGGTCTTAAGCATGAAGCACATATTCCATTTATGGATGTCTTTGAGCCCAAGTCCCCCATTTCTCTTAGGGTTCGTGAGGGCGCACCAGGCTACAGGGGGTGGCATTACTGTCTATTTCCCCTGACCAGAGGAAAGAGCGAAGACATTTGGTGACCCTTTTGATAACATTTTTAGGAATAGCGATGCAGGAGGCCCAGAAACCAACTATACCATAGAGAGTGCTCTTGATGAGGGTGAGTCTACCGGCAAAAGAGAGAGAATTACTACCCCAAGCAGAGACTGTCTTACGGATGGTGTCAAGAAGGGGGTTGAAGTCTGCCGCTTTGGGCTTCCTAGCAGTGATCGGGATGCCAAGATAGCGGAATGGAAAGGAGCCTTGGTTGAAACCGGTTAGTTGGACCAAGGATTCAGCAGTGTGAGGATTAACCCCTCCAAGGAATAGATCTGATTTTGAAGGGTTGAGCTTAAGGCCGGATGCTTCAGAGAATTGGTTGACCTTATTGAGCATGAGGAAAATGGAGTCTTGGTCTCCTCTACAGAATAAGAGGACTAGCTTGTAATTTCTCCCGTCGTATGTCGTTTGTTATATATACATCGCGACGAACGATGATGATGATGATCGATGGGTCAAAATTAAATCACTTTTGTCTGAATTAGGGTACTTTTTGTTATTTACAACTTTTTTATCTTATTATATAATGGACCAGCTTCTATATCCCGTTGACTTCCCTCGTGTTTGCTTTAATTATATTTTGTTTCTATCTTCGATCTTTAATCCATCTTATAAAATTACTACTGTACGATGTCCTTTTATTTTTTTGAGGAAACTGTACGATATCCTTAACGTAAGAGCCTAGGGTACCGCTAAAAATTAGGGTTCCTCACGAATATATATAGTACATGTTGCTACAAATGAATGATCGTGTAACTAAGAGGAACTGCAGACTTTCCTTACTATGTTGTAATCTCGCTGGTTATTTTCATGTTTTGTTTTCTTTTGGAGACTGTGAATTCTATTATGATTTTATGTGTGATTTGCTCATTTCTCTTTCATTGTTGATTGTTTCGATTCTCATTCTCTTTATATAGCATATATAGCTATCTACTTCAAAGATGAGATTGGTGCTCCATCTATCTAATTCACATGTTCCTTGCTTAATTAATTTCTGCTAGTTGTTTCATTTATCGTTAAAAGATTTTTTTTGTTAGTTAGGGCGACTAGATAGCTAGGTTCAATTCATTGTTTTAAAGACTATAATTAATTACGGATGTACTCTCCACTCTGTAAAAAAATTGAGATTTAAAAAAAACAAGTTTTCAATGGAGTATTTTATCTAAACACGATCGGTTCTTCTTTTAGAGGTAATGACATATAGAGGACGATATATTTAAAGAGGGGATTGAAGTCTAGAAAAAAAATGAACAACTCATGCACAAGAACTTGACGTGAAGAACAAATTCGAACATGGTACACATGTATGGTCGTTTAACATTATTAAGAAAGTAACCGTTGGCTTTCTACGCGCCTTCACGCGCGGGTCTGCTTTCCCATCTGCGTTCCTCTTCCCCGACGGGTTTCCTCCCTTTCTTCTTCCCCTGCGCCGCCGTGAATTAGAGCCGCCTCCCTCCGAGCAGCACCGTGAGCCCCGCCGTGCCGCCAGGCCCCGACCTGGTGGCAGGGTTCCCTCACTGCGGTTCTCCCCCCTCCTGTCCCTCCCCCTCTGCTCCTTTCCATGGGTAAGCGAAGACCCGTCACCAGAGCTTCTCCGGCGGTCGCCTCGCCGTCTCCCCCGCCAGCGGCGCCGCCTTCGTCCCGTCCTCCTCCCTCAGTCCCCCCTTGCTCTGGTGGCGCTCCCCCCTCTCAGATCTAGTTTTTGCCTCTGCGGTAAAGTCTTACGCCTCTCCTCCCGTCGAGGCTTGCGCATCTCTGCTTGGTCGTGGCGCCGGTGTGCCGTTTGTGTCTTCCTCTGACCAGGACAGTGCCAGTTTGGGTGGTTCTGCTTCTCCTCCCAAGTCAATTGGTTGTGACGACGTTGATTTTGCTAGGCTTGGTGGAGCTCCAACCCTCGGTCCTGAAGGTTCTTGCGATGGTGTTTCAACCGTTGAGAAATCTGGAATTGTGGAGTCGCATCTCCTCTCTGATGTTAGTGGCCGCTTCGTTTCTGCCCCCCTTTGCTCGGTTCTTCAGACGCCACTGGGGGAATGTCGTCTCCCCTCTTAGCTGACCCAATTTCTGTGGCTTCTGGAGATGCTGCGTGTCCGCTCTCTGTTGTGGATGTGGTTGGCAATTCCAATTTGCATAGTGATATCTCTGATCAATGTCTTGACATCCCGCTTGGGAGCAATTTGGGTGTTAATAACACTAGCCGGAGATTGATCAATCAATGTGGTGCCACAGCTGCTAGTAGGCCCATATTGAGCAATCCGTGTGCCCTCAATTCGACTGTGCAATTGGGTGCACCAATCAGTGACCCTCTCAGATTTGTACGTTGACCTTTTGGGTCCGCCCCCTGACTTGGCTCTGCAAGACTATCTCAGCCGGCCAGACCCTTGCTCGACGGTCTCTGTGGACAAGGCTTTCCCTCCTCTCTCCAGGGCCCTAGTGCCCCGTGCGCAGCCCGTAGGAAGTAAAGTTGGGGATCGTGTTCCGATTGCTAAAAGAACCGCCAAGCCGAATGTCCCCGGAAATGGGAGAAACCCTAGCTCGATAGGTACTAAATCTAACCCTTCCTTTCTTGATATGCTTCTTGCAAAGCAAAAATCAAACTTTCACTACAAAAAAAAGGCCATTTACTGACACATTTTTTGTGTCAGTATAGCCGTAAAAAGTGTTAGTATAGACTCAGTTGACCTTTACCGACACACAAAAAAAGTGTCGGTATACCCTTAGATACTATAGGTCTATACAGACACTTATAGTGTGTGTCGGTAAAGGGTTCTGAGCTTTTACTAACACTTATTTTCTTAGTCAGTAAAAACTTAAACTCTATACTAACACTTTTCTTAACTGTAGCCTGTGCATTTATACTAACACAAAACTAAGTGTTGGTATACATGTATATTAACACATAATTTGTGCTAGTAAAAGCCGCTTATACAAACAAAATCTACCATCAAGTAACATCTATACTAACTCATAATCTTATATTAGTAAAACTTTTACTAACACAAAAAATTAATTCAATTCAATTTATTATTTCCACAATGCTACACTTGCTGATATATACAATATTTTTCATAAAATGGCCTTTGAATCCTCAAACAATAAATGCAGTTGCTTATAAACTCCAATGGAATTGTAAATTTTAAGAGTTTATAATAGTGCAACTTGAACACTAATATTCATCATAGTCAACATCAAGATAACTTGCAATTAAGCCAAAAATACAATATTGTTCTTGAACAAGTACTTAGGAGTGAAACATAGCACTCTCCTCTTTGATACTTCTCATACTTCTAAAATAAAATCTGGACTTCATATAATTTCTTGTACTCAGCACCTGCACCCAAAAATTATATCATCACAAAGAAGGAAGATAAATAAGTAAAATGGTTATCAAAGATAAGCTGAAAGTTTTTTGACAGAGTAGCAAAAATCAATGTCCGCAAGAATGGGTTATCTGCGGCAGTAACATCAAAAATGCAAGTTCGCAGGTATTATTTCGGCTTGATAATTGTTCAGCAGTATAATAACACAGCAGTAACATAAAAAGCTGCTAAAACATGTGCAAGACCGGGTTATTCAGCAGTAACATCAAAAGCTGCTGAAATCACTATAATAATGCAACAACACCAATTAATGACCAGAAATTAAAGCGCCAAGTTGGAAGAACCTGATGATCTAAGACTATTAGATTGTACTACTCTATCACCAGTCATAACACCATATCTATAGCTGTCATGACAGCAGTTGAGCAATGTAGATTAATGGAATTAGAGGATGATGATCATCATCATAACAACGGACTATCATCAAGTGGAGATCAGGAACACATATTAATGTTTGAAGGTGATGATCATGCGAGGAATTCTCAAGTCAATATTAATGCTCATCAGCACATGTCATTTAGTAGTCTACTAAATATTAATTGGTCGTCATCCAACCAACCACATTAACTATTATATGTTATGAAATGGGGGAAAATCCAACAGCTAGATTAGATAAAAACTGGGTAAAAAATTAAAACTAAATCATCGCTAACAAGTGTTTAAATGAAGCAAGGATCATGACCAGGAAAATAAATGAAAGATGCTTTATAACAACAGCAAGGGTTGAACCAAAAATACATATTATCTCAGATTCCAGAACAGCAGCAAAAAAGTTGGATCAAAAGTGATTATAGTGGCAGTAATAGATAGAGGAGTATTTTAACAGGAACTCGGAGCAAGAAAGAGTACCATTAGTATTTCGTTCACTCAACAAAAGTTGATTTTCACCAACGGAGTGATTCATACAGCTAGAGATATCACTTGGAACCTGAAACATATAAACAAATGTAATAAGGTCTTCATTTGACACAACATTCATCTTAATGCTGCAGAGGCATTGCTGTTATTATCAGACATATTTTCACAGTAAAACAAGAAAGATGCAACATTGATATAGTTCATAGGACATCCAAACACTATTCTAGACATAACACTTAATCTAATGCAAGATTAGAGATGCAGTCCTTTGTATCTAAAACACAGCACTTCCAATCTTAAAAGGTGTATTGTTACCCGAACACCAAATATAATAAACAAAACACACACATACAAAATCTGGGCATTCTATTATGACCATTCTCTTACAGTTTCAGAAGCAAACCACATGTTATGACAGTCCACATGTATGTTTCTCCTCCCTCTTGTCATGGTTATCAATAATAATAGTAACCTGAAGCCCTCTTTCATTGATCCCATCACAAAACGCAAAGTACTAATCAGCTCACAAAAAGCATCAAACAAAGAAAGATTTGTTTAATTATCTGTACTAGAACAGTGTGTCGTGTGATTAACATGGCCAACCTAACCCAACACAAACCAAGAAGCCACGCTTTTTTTAATTTCCACACAACCACAACCGCCATTTAGAAATTCCACTTTACTCTTTTCTGAATATACTCCATAGTACAGTCCCTTAAACACAAGTTTAAAAGAACAATTATACAAAACAAACACATTTAATATTTGTCTGTCGAGTGCTTCCTTGTCCCCATCCCTTTTCACTTACTTCCCCATTCTTTACTCCCCAAACTTGTAGTCATTCTGATTAAAATCCCTTAACTCATCAGTTTCTCTCAAACCCATTTAATTATATATTCACTTAATCCGAATCTTTGCAACTTGAACAAGTTTTTGAATTGCCTGAAGTGTTATATATTGTATGAAATTGAATGTTTTTGCTCATTGTATTTGTGCAGAACTAATACTGGCACTGCCAAATTTGTTTCCTATGGAAGAGACAATCTAAAAGTTGATTGCTTGACTCTATAACTTTAAGTAGTGCAATATCAAACAGTAGTGCCGTAAAGGCCATTACTTTCTTATGGAGTACATTCATCAACTAGTGTGAGATCATGAAAGGATATGAATACAATACAGACAACAGAAAAATATATTTGTGCTACTCGCTTCAGCAAAACAAAAAAATTAGAGCAATTACACTACAAAAGCATTATCAACACACAGGAGAATAAGAGAAATTGGTTAAGAAAGAAAATTAATCAACAGACAGACAACAACATTCCACGGGTCCTCTCACACTTATAACAAGAAGAAAAAAAGTAGGGAAATTACCCAAACTAGGATTAGAGATCAGTCCAGGTCCTCTCACACGTATAACATGAAGAAATATTGTAAAGGGCGAGAGCTGAACACAATGAAAGAGAGTGGAAGAGGAGGATGATAACAACAACATACCACGGGTACTAAAGTAGAGTCTCGCCGGTACCGGAGATAAATCAAATCCCTGATAGTGGTAGTAGAAAGTTTGACAATCAGCACTAGTATAATCATAACAACAATATACCAGATGCAGAGGAGACTGATGAATTGAAACAAACCCTAATCTAGAAATTTAGGGGAAAGTCGAGAATATTACCTGTTTAAATCAATCCACACCGATTCTTTTCAGGATTCTAGGCCTTCAAATTCATTCAATCCCTTGCTCTTGCTCGCTTGCCGGTGTAGAAGAAACTGAAGGGTTCTGCGCTATCGACATCGTCAATGAGAAGGGGAGAAGTTGGCTATTGGCGCTGTTCAGTGCGTATGGATATTGCCGGCAATTTTTTGTTCTTTTAATAGGTTTTACTGACTAATTAAGAGTTACCAATATTGATAATTAAGTGCTATACTAACTTAAAATTTTATAAGTTAGTAAAATAGTGACCTTATGTCAGTAAAAATATGGTGTGTATTGACACATTAATAAATGAGTCGGTAAAAATTATTTAGCTTTTACAGACACATATAATGTGTCAGTAAAATATACTTATAGAGACATTAAATTATGTGTTAGTAGAACTGCGTGTTAGTAAATGGCATTTTTTTTGTAGTGTTTGGCATGTCATTGAGATCAGATAGTAATGACAATATAGACCATGATAGCCCTTTTGTTTCTATTGTGGAGGATGACTTATTGCCTGAAATTGACTATTGGAAGAATGCGTTAGTAGGCCATATTTGGGGGAAAAAGTTTGGCTTCAATGTGGTCAAAGAATTTGTGAAAAGAGCCTGGAATTTCATAGCTACCCCTCAAATTCTTCTTCATGAAGAGGGATGGTTCCTTTTCCGGTTTGACAAGGAGGAGGACCTCCAGCAAGTTCTTGATAAGGGCCCCTGGCTCTTGTACTCGTCCCCTCTGGTTCTTAAAAAATGGTCTCCAGACTTTTCCTTTAATCCTAAAGATCTTAATCGCATCCCCGTTTGGATTCAGCTCCCAGGCCTCCATACTAGCCTTTGGTCCCAATCTAGCCTTAGAAAGATCTGCTCTAAGATTGGCTCACCTCTTCATACGGATCAATCTACAGCCTCAAAAACTAGGATTTCCTATGCTAGAGTCCTCGTGGAAGTGGACTTCAATCTAGAACTTGTTAGAGAAATTGAGATTCGTGCCCCAGTGGCTCCGTGGTCCAGCATGTTGTTTATGAATGGGAGCCAATCACTTGCTCTTCATGCAGCCTCCTTGGGCATTCGTCTACTCGCTGTCCAAGTATTGCCCGCCCCGGGCCAACCCGACCAGGGCGCTCTCAGGTGTCTAAACCATCCTTCCACCGTTCTTCCCCTTCGCCTCCGGGTCTTGCCCCAAAGGTGACCCCCCAATCAATATTGGGCTCTCGCGCTCATGCTCTGAAGCCCAACCAGCAGACTTCCTCAGCTCAGCCTGCCCATTCCGAGAGCGAAACTCCTCTGACCTCCCTTGCTAAGGCTCCTTTGGCGACGCAGCCTTCCCTGAGCTAGTCGCCTAGGGTCCCTGCCCCGAGTCTGTCCGCTCAGTTGGCCTTGGCCCAGGCCTCTGACCCCTTCCCTGGTCCTCTCGACGCCGTTTGCTCAGGGGGATCGTTTTCCTCCCCCTCCCCTAATAGTCCTAATTTAATGATGTCCCCATCCCTTCAGCTTGTGCTAAATTCCAACGTTGAACAACCGTGGCAGGAGGTCCCCACTAATGGAAGGACCCCCCCTGACAAGGCTCTGCAAGCTATCCCTGAAGACCTGTCACTCCAGCTTACAAATTCATTTGCCATCTTGGATAAGGGCAATGCCCTTCCCGCCCCTCCTCTACCCCTTCTCTATGAATTTGGCAGTTTGGAATGTTAGGGGTTGCAATGATCAACCCAAGCTCCTTGAGATCCAAAAATTTGTGGCTAATAACAAGCTTTGTGCGTTCGGCCTCCTCAAAACCCATGTTTCAATTCATAATCACCAATCTATTCTAGCTCGGTTCTTTCCTGCATGGAGTATTGTCCATAACTATGGGGCGCATCATAGTGGGCGCATCTGGTTCCTCTACAACCCTTCCATCATCACCCTCACCCCCTTCCATTACTCAGATCAAATCCTTTCTTGCAAGGCTTCTATCCTAGGCAGCTTTGATTTTACAATCTCGATTGTCTACGGGAGGAACGACCCTAGCCTTAGGGCCCTTCTTTGGGAGGACCTCATCAATCTCACCCACACCATCTCTGGGCCGTGGGTGGTGGCTGGGGATTTTAACAATATCCTCTATGCTCAAGATAGGATCAGTATGCGTAATCCCCAACCGAGTGACTACCGTGATTTTGCTGATTGTGTCTCCAAAGCAGCTCTCCAGGATCTCCGCTTTTATGGGCGATTTTTCACCTGATGGAATAACCAATTCGACCACAGGCGCGTCCTGGGGAAAATTGACCGAGTCTTAGTTAATGAGGAGTGGATCCTGAGGTTCCCCACGAGCTATGCTACCTTTCTCCCTCCCCTAGTCTCGGATCATAGCCCTGCGATCATTTCCCTCCCCACCCCCACCCCCCGAAAGAGAAGCTTTAAGTTCCTTAATATTTGGACCTCGGACCCCGCTTTCCTTCCTCTGGTGCGGGACGCGTGGGATATCCCTATTAGTGGGAGCCGTATGTACTCTATTGCCCAGAGGCTCCGTCATCTCAGATCTGGGCTCATCTCTCTCCATAAGAAGGAGTATGACTCCATTGGAGACAAAGGACTAAGCCTCAGAAATGAGCTCGCTGACGTTCAAAAAAGCTTGGACCTCGATCCCTGGAACCCAACTCTAATCTCTCTTGAGAAATCATTGCGGCATAAGCTCCTTGCTAGGGATTCCCAGGAGCTACTGTTTTTTGCCAGCTCTCAAAAACCCGCTGGCTAAAGCTAGCAGATTCTAATACTTCCTTCTACCATAGAGCCATCAAAGCGAGAAGGAACAAAAACTCAATAGCGTCCATTACTAATGATCGGGGGGATGTACTCAATACTCCTCCTGACATCGAGAAATGCCTTGTCGACCATTTCCACCAAACTCTTGGTACTAAAGCTCCCCTCTGTCGCTCCCTCTCTGACCTTAGCCTAGACAACCGAAGACTGCTTGACCAATCAGCTTGGGCTTCCCTAATCCTTCCGGTTGATAATAGCGCTATTAAATCAGCGCTCTTTTCCATTGGTGATGATAAAGCCCCAGGTCCTGATGGTTACACTGCCAAATTCTTTAAAGCTGCTTGGGCCCTTATTGGTGACAACATTTGTGATGCAATTAAAAGCTTCTTCCACAGCGGAAGGCTTCTCAAAGAGATTAACGCCACCCTTATCACGCTTATCCCAAAGTCGGACAATGCCTCTTCCCCTGGGGACTACAGACCTATCTCCTGCTGCAACACCATTTATAAAATCATTAGCAAAATCCTGGCAGAGAGACTCAAGAATGTCCTCCCCTCCCTTGTGAGTGCTAACCAAGGGGCTTTCATTAAAGGCCGCCTCATCTCAGACAATATTCAGCTTTGCTCGTGCCTTATGAAGAATTATCAAAGAGCTCATATCTCCCCTCGTTGCACGATGAACATGGACATTAGAAAGGCCTTCGACACTATTGACTGGACTTTCCTCCAGGACACCCTCTCCTTCCTAAACTTCCCCTCGGAATTTAGGAACTGGATTATGCAATATGTCACCACCACCTCCTTCTCTATAAATATCAATGGCTCCTCTTCAGGTTCCTTCAGAGGGGAGCGAGGATTGCGCCAAGGGGACCCCCTTTCTCCTTACCTATTCGCTCTAGCTATGGATATGCTCTCCCGCCTGCTTGACCAACTCTAGTGCTCTCCAGGCTTCCATTACCACCCATCATGCAAATCTCTTTGTATTTCCCATCTTTTATTTGCTGATGATGCCCTTCTTTTTTGTAGAGGTGACCGCCACTCCATCACTCTAATGCTTGACAAAATTAATCTTTTCTCTGATGCCTCGGGGCTTATGCTTAACCCTTCCAAATCTGACATATTCCTAGGTGGGGTTACCCCCGCGCTTACGGACTTGCTGGTCCAACTCACAGGTTTTAATCACGGGACTTTCCCCTTTCGCTATTTGGGCATCCCTATCACAGCTAGAAAGCCTAGAGCTGCTGATTTCAACCCGTTAATGGACAGCATCCGTAAAACTATCACATCTTGGAGCAATAAATCCCTCTCATTTGCGGGCAGGCTCACTCTCATCCAAAGTACTCTCTTTGGTATTGTTGGCTTCTGGGCCTCCTGTATCGCTATCCCTAAGTCTGTCATTAAGAGGGTCAACAATTGCTTTCGATCTTTCCTTTGGTCAGGAGAGGCAGAAAGCAGCTCTGTTCCTCCTGTGGCATGGAGCTCCATCACTAACACTAAGAAAAATGGTGGTCTTGTGCTTAAGGACATCAATAAATGGAACATGTGCTTCATGCTCAAGGCTATCTCAGCCATCGCCCATGACACAGAGCGCCTGTGGATCCAATGGATCCATAAGCTCTTCATGTCTAATCTTACCATGTGGATGACCGCTGCTAAAGCGAATGATCCTTGGACCTGGAAAGCTATCCTTCATGCTAGGGACTGGTGGATCGAGCAGTGTGGGTCAACTGATGATGCCTATTCCCTCTTCCACTCCCATCCTAGCCGTCCTAGGGTCAGCGTGTTCTATAATGATGTCTCTATCCCTTTCCGACCCTTTCCCTGGTTCAATGTCTGCTGGAAGACTTGGTCTGTCCCCAAGGCTAAATTTATTTTATGGGTTTCTCTGAAAGGTAGACTTAAAACCTGTGATAAGCTCCAATCGTGGGGCATTTGTCTTGCTAACAGGTGCTGGCTCTGTGAGCGTGCTCAGGAGACAAGCGACCATCTTTTTTTCCATTGCAGGTACTCGAGCAGAGTGTGGTGGAGCACTTGTGACTGGTTGGGTATCCCCACAAACAGGAGTAGTCTCCGTAGCTGCTCAGCCTGGATCAATCGATATTGCAGGAGACAGCGCCCCATTGACTTAGTGAAGAGAGCAGTTGTCGCCAACGTTGTCTATTATCTCTGGATTGAAAGATGCAAACATGCCATGGCCAACCAAGCCAGAGATCCCTCTCTCATAATTACGGACATCAAGGTGGCAATGAAAGCTATCATATGGACGAAGATGCATACAGCCATTACAGACTTTGACTGGCTTGATAGAGTCCTTTGCTCTTAGGAGCTTTTTGTATGTTGGAGTCCCTTTTGTATATCCTTGTTGTATATTTGGGCAGATGGCCTTGGGAATTTTTTTTGTCAGCGTTCCACTGTTTTTGTCTAGTGCTTAGGAGGTTTTTGTAAATTCACCCTCCTCTTAGTGGTGAAGGCCCCTTCTAGTTATCAGATACATAGACCTTCTATGTATCTAACTATCATGTAACTCTTTTCCATTTATATATATATATCATTTATTCAAAAAAAAACTTGACATGAAGGTGTTTGCAACATCAAGATCTACAAAAAGGTGGGGAGGGGGATTAAAATACAAAAAACCTCATGTATGGTCAAGCCTCAAAGAATCAAGCTAGCTTCATCCAGATGAAGGTTTTGATGAAAAATTTGATGTCAACATGACTTTGGAGGCATCCAATCTATGGTTGGTCATGATACACTTGCATTTCTCGATCCAGAGGGTATACACTGTGGATGAAGTTACCGCTCTTCACATGAAATCCAACGGGCTCCATCACTTGTAGTAGAAAGACATCCAAGATAGACAACTTCAAAGGCTTGAGGGATTTGTAGGGATTTCTAACCAGTCACGGATGCTCCACCACACCCCGCATAAGAAGTTACAAGAGAAGAAAAGATGACAAGTATTCTCTTGAGCGGAATCCCGGAGCTAACACCTATAAGCAAGGGAAATACCCCAAGATTGGAGCTTGTCAATAGATTTTAAGTGATCTTTCAAGCAAATTAAAAAAAATAGCTTTCTACTTGGTTAAGGAGGAGGGGGGGAGCTATCCGGGAGGAACCGTATAGGAGAGGGCAATGGTTGCATGAGGAGAGGAGGAAGGAGGCATTGTCAAGGGAATCACATGTTTGGATTCACCAATCCCTAGTGTGAAGGATGGATTTTCAGATCTATGCATCATTCCCATTGAAAGGGATGGACCAAATATTGAGGTTGATGAGAAGGATGCTAGGGATCAACTGAACCTAGAGCCTTTTTGAATTGTGAGAGACGCCCTAGATGGACTTAAGAAGGAAGCAGTGATTCCATTTATGGATGTCTTGTCGCCCTAGGCCTTAATTTATCTTCCTTCTACAAACTTCACTCCACGCAACCAATGGGGGGGGCTTGTTTTCATCAGCATATCTAGACCAAATGAAGGATCGAAGCAGCTTACTAATGAATTATTAAACATCAAGGATCTTGATGGCATATTCCCATAATCCAATCACCTCATAGAGCACTAAATAGATTAGGAGAGGCAACAATTATATAATTTGCTGATTTGGGTTGTCTAGCTGTGATTGGTATGCCTAGATAACAAAAGGGAAAAACTTTGACCGAAAGACTACTCGGTATATAGAGGAAGCAACTTGGGGGGGGGGTTCTCCACCCAGGAACATATCAAATTTTGATAAGTTTGGGATGAGTCCCAAGGCTTCTGAGAAAAGAGTTTACCTTACTGAGGAAAAAGGATATAGGTACAGATCCCTTCAAAAAAAAGAGAGTTTCGTTATCTCAAAAGAGATAAGACACGTGCAGAGTCTTACATGAGGGGTGGAAAAGGAAGTTTGGGGATTAACAAAGTTGGTCAAGGAGACGAGAAAACATACCCATTACCAAGACACAAAGGTAGAGGAGAGGGAGTCACATCGACGAAGCCCACATTTTCCTTAAAGAAACCCCATGGACGTACATTGTAATCTTAATATTTTTAATGCTACATTTAAGAGTGATCTAAAAAAAACCTTACTTTATAAGTATCCCAAAACTTTCGAACAAAAAGATAGCTTGTGAAAAATGGGGGAGGGTGAGGGAGGAGCCTTTGTACAAGTGACTCGGAGGAGTCATTTTTGATAGAAATGAAGAAGGGTTGAGGCGTCATTGGATCCACACATTTGAATCTCACCAAAAGTCCCCACCCTTAACGGTAGCTGTCCGGATGGTCAAAATAAACACTGTTTTTTAGTAAAAAAGGATAGTGTTGGAACCCTGGCTAATGCAGATGATGAAGTCTGTCCACGAGCAAAGAGTCTATCAAGGATGACAGTCAACCTACGACAACAAACACAATTCCTGGAAGTGGAGTCTACCAAAGAGAAGGAGTCAATCATCGAAAGAGAGAGTCTATCGTTGAAACAAGATGCTCATCGACTTTGTCTATTGGAACCACAAGCGAAAATCAAGGATAACGTTTTACATGATCATTGCTAAACTGGAAACTTTAATATGTTTAGCTTGGGCCGCAAAATACAGCTTGGAGTTCAGACAAGCAAACATGAAGTTAAGTCCGAATTTCATGGCCAGTGAACGTTATTGACCGAGAAAATCTGGAACTGGCTCCCCCAACGGGTCTGAGGAAGAATCTATTTAAAGGCATCTGAAATCAGTTATTTGTTACGCTTCTCAGCGAATATTAACTAGTATTTTAAGAGATCTTTGTACTTGAGATTAAGAGAAGCCTCCATCACATTTGTTAGCTTTTGTTCTTTAAGAATTTCATTGCTAGATTCGCACTATGCAGTTCCTAGCTTACTTTCACCATCCCTTGAGCTGATCAGAAATCTAGTAGGATTTATGAGAGTACTTGCTAAGTGGGTCTTGTCTACTTAGCTAGCAGTGTATACGCTTTTTTTATCAATAAAAGGAGTCTATATTGTGTACGTGAATTTGTCCATTATTTCGGTTCATTGCATTTCATCTAAAGCAGTCTGTTCAAGTCATACAACCTAGACAGACTCTGTCAACCCCCAACGATCCCACAATTGGTAGCAGAGCCTCGTTTGGCTGACAATTTCTCAACACCATGGTAGATCTATTTGCAAATCAAAACAACAAGATGCATTTCAAGCATCCAAGGGTCACATCAAAAAATTATGATCATTGGAAAAATGAGATAGAGCAACACCTGGAGTCCATCAATTCTAAACTATAGGAGATCATAATAAACAGAGACACACTTGTTCCTCCCAATAGAAGCCAATAGACTGCAGTAAAGAGAAAAAGACATGAGTTGAATCGCCAAGCACACCATGCCATATACACATGCCTTTCTCTCCCCGAGCAACGCAGAGTTAATCATTGGAAGTGTGTGAATGAAGTGTGAAAACTCCTTTAGGCTACTCATGAAGGAAGAACAAAGCTAAAAAAGTGTAACACTCAAGAGTTGAGGATGGATTATGAAAACTTTCTTCAGAAACAAGGCGAGTCTCTAGAATATGTACTAAAATCGGTTTTATGAATTAACCTCAGTCATGCAGGAACTTGGCATACTCCCGGACAAGGAAAGTGTCCTCCACAAGCTCTTTGACAGTTTACGAGAAGAGTGGACCAAATGTGTGATTTCAACCAAAGCGTCTAAGGACTTGTCAAAATGGAATGTCCATGATCTCGGGTCATACCTACTCTGTCTTGATAAGTACAAGAAAAACATCAAAAATAAGTTCGGTAATTCACTTTGAAGGCAAAGACTCCCTCAGCAAGTTAGAAAGGAGTCTATTTTACTAATGATGCTACTAGATAGGCAAAAGCAGAGCTGGTAGACATAGTTATTAAAGAAAACGCAACAGAAACTATGGAATACTTTGTTCTTCTAGTCAAGAACTTCAGAAAATTCATGAAAACCCAACCAAATAGACAAACTCGCATATTACTTGTTTTAACTGCAATAAACCAGATCATTTCAAAAAGGACTGTCCCCTTCTTAAGAATCTGTACGAGAAGTCATAGGGAAAGTCATTGCTTGCTAGTGTGGGATGGGGAGACTCGGACTCCGACGACCCTGACATAGAGTCTGCTAGGCTACTCTGCTTGATGGCACACGAACAAGATCGCTCTACAATTCCTGACAATGAGGTAACTCAGTCTCATCTGGAAACTGGTCTCTACTGTATTACTCCTAAAGGCTTTCTTACTCTCATTTCAAAAATTGTAACTGATACAAGTGTTTTGAAGGCTAAATATAACAAGCAAATCTCAGACCTCAAAGAGTCTCGCATCTTTAACTCCCTCAGGGAAGAGGCTGATGAAACAAGAACTCTAGCCTGCTCATTACGGTTAGACATTCAGGAGTACATGTGTCAAATTAACTCCCTGAAAAGAGAGGTAATTGATGCTTGTACTACTCAAGACTCTAACCTTAATAGTCAGGAAGAGTTGGGAAAAATGTTTTATACCACTGTTATTTTCCTCAAAAAATGGTTTTGAACCGTGGTATATACTCGCGTGGCATATAGGTAAAGCTCTATAAACCACGGTTCAAAACCGTCGTTTATAATAAGAAGAATAAACCACGGTTCAATAACCGTCGTTTAAAACCCTCATTTCCCGTGATTTCTATTGACTATATACGACGGTTCCTTCAGAGAACCATGGTTTAGTGACTTATAAACGACGGTTACATGAGCAACCGTCATATATAATCAGTAGAAATCACGAGAAATGAAGGGTTTAAATGATGGTTTTCAACCATAACCGTGGTTTATAGTCTCCCACCAAATGTTTTATACCACGGTTTATGGCCGAATCGTGGTTCTTTATTATAATTTTTTTTTATTTTTTAGCATCTACCATGTGTTTTTCAAACACAACTAAATTAATACATATACATACCTGTACAGAGCGTCCAACTGGTATTGCTCTTTGGCAACCAACACACACTACACAATATATATGCACAACTAGCAAACACAAAACCCATTCAAAAAATATATATACATCTCTAATGTTGCACTTTGCAAAACTTTGAAGCGTACTTTGCTTCAGCATCAAAAACGTAAGTCTAATTACACTAGGAGAAGATCTAAGAAATGATTAAGTAGTTTTTACACAAATATTGCGCCGTATGATCTCTTACAAAGTCCAGGTCCGCTTTGGCATAAGTGTTCCGTGCTTTTTTGAAAAACGAAACAATCTGTACACATAAAAGAAACATAATCAATTAGTACAAACACTATTATAAACACAATAACTTTAAATAATTGAATATTGGATTGACCGGTATCGATTACCCTTGCCATAATTGTCAGGAGTGCCAATATTTTAACAATCTCATACATGTACCGCATCACATAATAGCCACAACTCCGTGAATCAGGCTGTTTAGGACACTGTCATCACAAATCCATGGATTACCAACCATTTAGTCAGAGCGTGAAACGTCACATTACTTGGTTCTAGAGAATACTAAGGGAACCCACAAGCGAGAGTAATTCGGATTTAAGGCTGGATGCAAGATAGGTAGCGCAAGAATGAGCCGATAACATGAGATTTATGCTCAAGGAAGTCGGCCGGGAGCAGAAGAAGGGAATGTGGGAGCAAGCCCCACTGCTTGCAGCTCATAAAAAGTCATAAATGAAGCGAACAAGAGTGACTGGAAGTTGAGAAAAATAAGGAGGTGGATGGCAGCAGAGAATGACGGAGAGAACATCGCTTACGTTGAAAGAGAAAAAAAGAAGAGAATTTTTTTTTGAAGTAATGGGTAAGATATATAAATAATGATGAGAGTTAATACAAAAGCAGATACATAGGAGGCCTATGTATCGGATACCAACAACGGCCCAAAGTTTCTAGGGGGGATATACAAATATTACCCTATCAATTTACAAAAACGGCAGAGAGCCGGCAATAGGGGGGACACAAATACAAAAATTCCCCAATTTACAAAAATGATAAAAGTGTCTCTAGGAGCATAGAACCCTATCCAGCCATTCCTGATCTTCGGAGGAGCGACTCATCTTTGTCCAAATGATCGCTTTGGTTGCTGCCTTGATGTCAGCAATAATGAGGGAGGAATCTCTAATCTGGTTAGCCATGGCTCGCTTGCATCTCTTGATCCAGATATGGTAGACAATGTTGGCGACAGCCGCTTTTTTCACAAGATCTATCGGGCGACGCCTTCTGCAGTAGCGAGTTATCCAACTGGAGCAGCTACGGAGACTCGTTCTGTTCGTAGGGATTCCCAACCAGTCACAGATGCTCCACCAAATCCTGTTAGAGAACCTGCAGTGGAAAAAAAGATGGTGGCTAGTCTCTTGAGCACGCTCACAGAGCCAGCATCTGTTAGCAAGACAAATTCCCCAAGATTGGAGCTTATCACAAGTTTTCAGCCTACCTCTGAGAGTAACCCATAAAATGAATTTAGCTTTAGGGGTAGCCCAGGTTTCCCAACAAATAGTAAAAAAGGGGAAGGACCTAGGGGGAGGAGACATCATTATAAAAGCGGCTAACTCGGGGACGGGGAGAGTAAGAGAGCAGGAGCGACGCAGCATCAACAGTAGACCCACATTGTTTGATCCACCAGTCTCTAGCATGGAGGATAGATTTCCAGGTCTAGGGGTCATTCCCTTTTGCTGTAACAACCCAAATGCTAGGACCGGTCAGATAAAGATTGTGGATCCATTGAATCCAAAGACGCTCGGGGTCATTAAAAATGGAGGAGATGGTTTTGAGCATGAAGCACATGTTCCATTTGTGGATGTCTTTGAGCCCAAGGCCTCCATTTTTCTTGGCAGCGGTTAAGTCTTTCCAGGCCACCGGGGGGGGGGGGGGGTAGCATCGCACTCGGCCATCCCTGTCCAGAGAAAGGAGCGGAGGCGCTTGATAATGTTCTGGATGACATTCTTAGGGATGGATATGCAGGAGGCCCAGAATCCCACAATGCCAAACAAGGAACTTTGAATGAGGGAAAGCCGACCCGCAAAGGAGAGAGATTTACCACCCCAAGTGGATATAGTCTTATGGATGCTGTCAATGAGGGGGTTAAAATCAGAGGATCTAGGCTTCCTAGCGGTGATAGGTATACCAAGGTAGCGGAAGGGGAAGGAGCCCAGGTTGAAACCTGTAGAATGGAGGATCACATCCGTAAGAGATGGGCTAACTCCTCCAAGAAAAATATCTGACTTCGAGGGGTTGAGGATTAGCCCCGACGCTGTAGAAAAGAGGTTGACTTTGTTGAGCATGAGGGCGATAGAGCGTTGGTCTCCTCTACAGAATAAAAGGGCATCGTCCGCAAAGAAGAGGTGAGAAATACG
This sequence comes from Limonium bicolor, assembly GCA_023374045.1. Lineage (NCBI taxonomy): Eukaryota > Viridiplantae > Streptophyta > Magnoliopsida > Caryophyllales > Plumbaginaceae > Limonium > Limonium bicolor. Next base: position 270,479,477 of record CM041782.1, on the reverse strand, counting down.
AAGGGGTTTGCATGAAGGATGGTATCGGAAACCTGGAGAGCAATGAATTTGGTCAAGGAGACGAGATAGCATATCCATCACAAGGGTAAAAAGGTAAGGCGAGAGAGGGTCACCTTGACGCAACCCCCTTTCGCCTTTGAAATACCCAGAAGGGGAGCCATTGATATTTATAGAGAAAGAGGCCGTGGTGACACATTGGATGATCCAATTATAGAATACTGGAGGAAAGTTTAGGAAGGAAAGGGTGTCCTGGAGGAAGGTCCAGTCAACCGTGTCAAAGGCTTTCCTAATGTCCATTTTCATCATGCACCGAGGGGAGATGCCAGCTCTTTGGTAGTTTTTCATAAGACAGGAGCAAAGCTGGATATTATCAGAGATGAGACGGTCTTTGATGAAAGCCCCTTGGCTGACATTGACCCGGGAGGGGAGACTATCGATTAATCTCCTAGCAAGAATTTTGCTAATGATTTTATATATGGTGTTGCAACAGGAGATGGGTCTGAAATCCCCTGGGGAAGAAGCCGCTCAATCTTAGGAATAAGAGAGATAAGAGTGTTGTTGATCTCTTTTAGAAGCCTGCCACTGTGGAAAAAACTTTTGATTGCTCCCGAGAGATCATCCCCAATAATGTCCCAGGAAGCTTTGAAGAACTTGGCTGAGTAACCATCCGGCCTCGGGGCTTTGTCATCTCCTATCGAGAAGAGGGCCGATTTAATCTCACTGTTATCAATGGGATGGATTAGAGAGGCCCATCTGGATCTGTCAAGGTTCCTAGAGTTATCCAGGTTGAGGTCTGCAAACGAGTGGGTAAGAGGCGCTCTAGCGCCTAGGGTATGTTTGAAGTGAGAAACTAGGCAGCTTTCGATATCAGCCGGGGAGTTGAGGACCTCCCCCATGTCATTAGTTATGGAGGCAATGTAGTTTTTATTCCTTCTGCCCTTAATGACTCGATGGAAGTAGGAAGTGTTGGAGTCAGCGTACTTGAGCCAATGGGTTTTGGAGAGTTGACGGAGAAATAAGAGCTCATGTTTGTCCCTAGTGAGGAGACTAAATCTGAGAGACTTTTCAAGGGAGATAAGGGAGGGATTCCAGGGGTCCAGGTCCAGCTTTCTTTGGGTGTCACTAAGCTCATCTCTGATAGCTTGGCCCTTTTCATCGAGAGAGCCAAATTTGGATCAGTGGAGCAAAGAAAGACCGCCTTTGAGGTAGCGTAATCTGGAAATAAAAATAAAGAGACGAATCCCTTGAAAGGGAACATCCCAGGCATTCCGAACAAGGGGGAGGAAAGAGGGATCCTCAGTCTAGAAATTGAGAAATTTAAAGCATCTTTTACGAGCGGTGGGTGGGTGGATGGTAATGATCATGGGGCTATGGTCAGAGACTAAGGGGGCAAGGAAGGAGGCGAAGCTGGTTGGGAAGGTCACTATCCATGCTTCATTTACAAGGACACGATCAATTTTACCCATGACCCGACTATGGTCGTATTGGTTATTCCACCAAGTGTAAAAGCGCCCATAATAGCGAAGATCCTGAAGTTCAGCTGTAGAGACACAGTCCGCAAAGTCACGGTAGTCTCTGAGCAAAGGGGGCCGGGCACTAAGCCTATCATCGGCATAGAGTATGTTATTGAAATCACCCGCAAGCACCCAGGGACCCACAGAGTTAGTACTGAGACTACTAATTTCCTCCCAAAGAAGCGATCTAAGCAGAGGGTTGTTTCCCCCATACACAAACGAGATGGTGAAATCATAGGAGCCTAGAAGGATAGCTTTGCAAGTTAGCATCTGGGCAGAGAGATGCGTGGGGGATAGAGAAATGATGGAGGGGTTGAAAAGAACCCAGATACGCCCATTAGGGTGCGAAGCGTAATTGTGGACGAGATTCCAAGAAGGGAAGAAACGCGATAAAATGGTCTGGTGGTTTGAAAAGGAGACATGAGTTTCAAGAATACCGAAGACACAAGGGTTATTCTTTGAGATGAACTTCTGAATTTCCCGGAGCTTAGGGCGATCATTACAGCCCCTGACATTCCAAACTACAATATTCATGAGGGGGTTAGAGGAAGGGGGGAGAGGGCAAAAGGATCAGAGCCCAGGTCAAAGATGGAAAAAAATTAGCTAACTGGAGAGACAGATCCTCCGAGGGGGGGCTAGGGCACATCCTTTGGGAGCCTTCCCTCTAGGGTGGACCGGTTGCCAGGAATCCAGGGAGGGGGAAGCTAGCACAAGCTGGAGAGAGGGAGAAATAGGGGGGTTGGAAGGTTAGGAAGGGAGGCGACTCTAGTCATAGGAGGGCGGGGGTGGGTCGAGGAGGCAAGATTAGAGCTCGAGAGATGGCCAGTAGAAAGGCGCGACGGATCAGCTTTCGGGGGTTGGGTGGAATGGCCGGTGGAAGATGTGGCTAGAAAGGGCGTGGAAGAAGGGAGGGACACAGACGGGGTGTCTAGGATTGGCGGGGCAGAGGACAGAGGGGGTTTAGGCTTCAGGGAAGGGCTCGGGGGGGCTAGGCGAGGGCAACGCACAGAGGAGTGGCCCAGCAGGTTACAAGAGGAGCAAGTGACCGGTTCCCATTCATAGACCACCTGCTGAAATAGGATACCTCCGGGGGTGCGAATTTCGATTTCTCTAGTAAGGTCAAGATTGAAGTCCACTTCAACTAGGGCTCTGGCAAAGGAGATCCTAGATTTGGTCGCGGTAGAAAGGTCCGAATGGATGGGGTGCCAATCTTAGAGCAGATCTTTTTGAGGCTTGATTGAGACCAAAGACTAATAGGAAGCCTTGGTAATTGGATCCAAACAGGGATGCAATTCAGGTCTTTTGGGTTAAAGGAGAAGTCGGGGGACCATCTTTTTAGAACTAAGGGGGAGGAGTGGAGAAGCCATGGACCCTTGTCTAGGACTTGGTGAAGATCCTCCTCTTTATCAAAACGGAATATAAACCACCCTTCCTCATGGAGGAGGATTTGGGGAGTAGGAACAAAGTTCCACGCTCTTTTCACGTATTCCCTGACTATGTTAAAGCTGAATTTTCTACCCCAAATGTGGCCCACTAAGGCATTTTTCCAGTGCTCAATTTCAGGGGAGATGTCCTCCTCCTCTATGGTAACAAAGGTGCTATCCATATCGATAATATCATTCTCATCAGCTCTTAAAGACATGCCAGTACTAGCTTTTTGTTTTGCTAGGAGGGTATCTAGAAAAGATGGTTTATTTTTAGTGCTAGAGGGTTTCGGGAGCTTACTTAGGAGGACTGACGCGGGGTTCTTTTAGCCAAAGCAATCCGATTACCTCCCTTCAGGGGCCCTGAAACCATGGAGAGAGGCGGGAACATCTTATCCGGGTCAGCTTCCTTGGAGAGGGCCAGCAACCCAGACTCGCCTTCTTTGGGAGATGCCTCGGGATGATTAAGGGAGTCCTCAGGGAGGTCTGGGCGGGAGATGTAGGCTTGCAACGCCGAATCAATCGGGGGGCCCGATAATTCCACCACCAAGTCTAGACCCTCGCTCGGAATGGGGGAGAGCTCCTGACCAGCCACAACTCCAACTTGGACACACCCATTTGGATGAATCAGAACATTGCCCGAACCCGGGACGCTAGCATCAATGGGATGGACCAGAACGTTGCCCGAATCAATCGGGGCGGCACTCAGGACGCTAGCATCATTAACAACAGAACCCGACAGAGAAGTAGGGCCAGGCAACAAAGCAGCCACAGCAACAGAATCAGAGGGGGCCAACTGAGCTTGCAGTCTCGGTACCTCAAAAGAATCAGGAATCGCACTACGGGGCTGAGCAGATGGCGCCTGCAGCAAGGCCAACGCGGCAGAGCTATCACCTGGGGGGAGCGACCGAGGCGGGGGAGGAAGGAGGGGCACCAAGAGCTGGATCTACGCCGGGGACAGAGGCACAAACAGCAACATTCGCATCTGGGCTTGAAAGGGAGGGACACGCAGCAACATTCGCATCTGGGCCGTCGACAGAGGGAGAGGAGGCCGGAGGCGCCTGGGGAGGGCGGGAGGAATCCAGCGGAGCGGAGGTTGCCGGCGGCGCTGAGGAAGGCGGAGGAGAAACTGTCGGAGTAGCCCTGGTACTTGGGTGTCTCCTCGTCATGGCAGTGGCACGAACAGACGATGGAGAGGGAACTGAGAGGGGAAGCACCCTGGGTGGGGACCGGACACCAGGCACCGCCCGGCGGGCGGTGGGGCCACCAGGGCTCAGGCGAGGGCAAGCAGACGACCGGCGGGGGGGGGGGGGGGGGGGGGCAGAGGGAAAAGACGACAGAGCAGCTACAACGGGAAAAAAGGAACAGGGAGAAGGTGCGTGCAAGGCGCGTTCTTTAGAACGGACTGACGTTGGCTTCTTATAACTATTGCATAAAGAGAGAATTTCATCTTCCTATATAAACACAGTTTAATTATATGGTTTTTCTTTTCTTCTGGGTTTTGTTTGTTGTCATAATTTTGATGAGACTATGCCGAAGTATCACCTTGCCATTTATCAAAAAAAATTCCTTTACCAATATACTTATAATGTGTACCTAAGCTTGCAGCCTAGATTTATTTTTAATCAAAGCGATAGATCGAATTCCGTAACAGACTTGAAATAAGCTTTATAAATAATGGCAAAGGGCTTTATTACTCTGAAATAAAATCATACGTGGCGTAATATCGCAAAGACTTCATTAGCTTGGGCTAACATCACAAACAATGTGGCACTTGCTAAACTAATTAAAACTTTTGTTATTTTTTTAACCGTTTCACTGATGAAATAGATTACTATATACGACATGGAAGTTTCATTATATGTCTACAAGCGCAAGTAGCTCCCAACTCTTGTGGTTAAAACAATGTCTTTTCATGTGATCATGTCGACAAGTAGCTGGCAACATGGAAATATTACTGGAGGACGACAATGAAGTCCTCATGAGATGTAGATATTTTGAAACGAACTGAGATGGGCCTCACATAGTAGAGGGAGCAACAATATTATTAGCTATATCAAGTTGCATAGGAGCTTGGGGTTATGACAACTAACACAGATCGCCAATAAGTTCAACTTAATTTGTAGGCATGACTAATTGGGGCGATATTTAATTAACCATTCGATTTATATCTGTTTAGCTATCATCTATGTATCTTGAGAGGTATGGCAATTAAAAGTGGGTCTTTGGAGATGGACCTAGAGCCGGTGGTCAGACCTTTCTATTTAGGGTGAAATATTTTGAGTACGGTTCTAAGAGATGATTTATGGTATCTATAATGTTTAAAGGTTCCAATATTATACTCTTTTTCCTTTATCATCTTATTTCCCACTAGATTTTGGCTATAAAGATTTTAACAAGACATCTGTATCTGTATCTGGGAACCAAAGTAACTTTCAGTCTTTGGTATTTTGTGATGTTCCTTTTTATTCAAATGCTAATTATAAACAAAAATTCATTATCTATGTGAACCTTACCTTAGCTGTATTGCCCTGCATATTACCTTCTTATATTAAACGTGCGTACGTGTTGTTGGTCGGTATTATGAAGGTAATCATGATAAAGTTCCTTTGAAGCTGCTCGGTAATGATGCACCTGCTTTTCGAACAAATAATGGCTCACTCCGTTCGTGTGGGCATAAATATGGCATTTTTGCCTTTGGCATAAATACTTAAGTTGGCATTTATGCCTTTTCGCTTTTTAGAGAGAGCAGTTTTGCTTTAGGGCATATTTATGCCTGATGTATGCCATCTTCTTCTCGTTGTTCTTCTTCGTTCTTCCTTTTTTGCGTTGATCTTTGTTCTTGATTTGGCTTTGTTGATTTTGTTTTCTCTTTGCTCCTCGACAACATGCACACCAGGTAAGGCCCTTCCTCTCTAAGCTCTTCTTACTCCATTGTTGTTGGTTATTTGATCTAAGCATCTTGATTGTTCTAGTGCTATGTCACTTTGGATTTGGGGAAATTGTTTGGCTATTTATGGATTGTTGCTCAATATGGAACTGAAAACGTTTGATTGTTGTTGGTTATCTGGTTGTTGTGCAAAATATAAGTGAACATATCTTGCTAACTAATGGGCAGTGAATCCAGTCGTTGTAGTCCAACAAGGTCATATCCACAGGAACTTTGTAATTATCCAGATAATTATAAGCTTAGTAAATGTGCAAGAATATAAACAAAAGTGCATAAATGTATATTGGGGGGCTTTTGGGTTTTATAATTGGAGCCGAAGCCCGGGTTATGACAAAGGGATGGGGTTTTGTGCGCCATCTCCTTTGCGTTTCCCCACTTTTTACGCACTAACGTGAGGTGTTGTCTACGATAAGGTCTTTAATGGACCAATCATGAGTAAGGATACTGTTCAGAGAGGTGCTTGGAGTCCAAGCTCAAGCATTAAGGGGGCACGGTTTTGCACGACATCCTCCTTTTTTCCTTCACTTATTCGCATCACCCAAAGATGTGAGACTCTAAACGGGGACCGGCCAAAGCGGGTCTGGGTAAAGTTGGTTTGTGCGAACCCTCGTTACTCTCATATGATAAACAGAAGCATGAAAAAAAATAGTTCACACAAAAGTAAATCAAACAATATGATAAAGCCTGTAATAAAATTTTCAAGTTAAACCCTATTATCTTAAAATTAAATCTATTTAATATTTATGAGTTAAAGTCCTCAAGAGAGTCGCCAGTCTGTGAGCCCGGGTTTTTTGAACCTTATCCTATGTAGTCTAGCTTCAGGGATTTTTCAGGTTCTAGGTCCACTTATAACCTAAGCTTAAAAGTATGTTATAAAACAATAATCAACCAAATGGCAAATCTAATATCATTTCAAAACATCAGAGGCATCAACAGAAAAGAGAAGTGGGTAATGCTACGACGAGAAGTAATGGAGGCCGGGTCAAGCATAATGGCGGTTCTAGAAACCCACCGGTTGCAGCCACTAGATAGGTGGCACTATATTTAGGGACAAGGAAATAATGCAAACACGATAGAAGTCCCCACACCCGGTCAATCTGGAGGCCTAGTAGTCATGTGGAATCCCAGTGTTGTAAACATCCAAAATTCTAGCCAGAAAGAACGATGGATAGCGATCGAAGTATCATGGCCTACTAATTCCTTTATGGGTTGTGTAGTTTTGTATACGCACCAACCCAGCTCAAGGCTCAAGACAGATATACACAGAATTATTGAGTCACAATTTCAATAGCCCAGTTCCATTGGCAGACGATTTTAATGAAGTTTTTCGGGGTAGTGATCGAAAACGTGGTAATGACTCCCTCAGAACAAGAGGCATGGAGGACTTGGGTTATTTGGAATAAGTAACAAGCTTCTCTTTGAAGATACCCTCCTCTCATGGTCAGATGCAGCTGGGATGGTCAAGCGGAGGTGTTTGGAATGGTGCCGCCATGAGAGTCTTCCTCCAGACCATGTTATCTTATCTTCTAGAAATTTGTTTACTCTTTTATTTATAAAGTAGTATAATTTTCTTGTTTTCTATCTTTTCTTTTTATTTGGCGAGAAAGGCTATATGCCGAAGTATTGCCTTTGTAACTGGGGTTCCCAACACTTATAAAAAAAAGCTCACAGGAACCTATTATGATTCTCCACCAAGTTTTAACCTATAGTAAACTAGGAACGGTAGAGTTTGGGTTTGGGGGCTTGGTAATATAGCTTTTTTCTGGGTTCAGTTACTTTCATTACCCTTCAAAGCTATTTTACTCTACTTTGTCATTTAAAAGCTTATTATAAAGTTGATTTACCTAAGTGAGACAGCACCGTATTTTGGGGTTTTGAACATTTTTTACCGTTTCTTCAAAGTAAAAATTAAACTACCCTAAACTAGGGTTTCTAAACTCGAATTAACTAGGTCAGAAGTTGCCGCCACCTGTGATCACATACCTAAACATGTTAAATTGATTAGAAACCTAAAATCTGCAGAAGATAAAAAAAATCAAATGTCCGTGACCGCAGACCAACCCTAAAAAGTCACAAAATAAAGTCAAAATTAATTCTCACCGCCGTCGTGCCTGGTCCGTTACCACGGACGGCCAGTCCATGACCACGGACCAGACGTCCATAGGTGAACCACCCTCAGATGATTTAAAGACAATTCTGTTTGTATTATTGGCTCAAATTTTGAGGGTGAGTTCCCTAGACGATTCTAAGTTGACTGGTGAAAGAAAGTTTTCAAATTGAAGTTAAATTCAGCATGAAACTTAACAAACAAGTTAAAAGGAAAAAACGTGAGAAAACTCATAAAAACACAATTCGAAGTCAAATTCTTGCAGAAGGTTAACGTGGGGGGGGGGGGGGTGTATAAAGATTACGAGATTTAGGATTCAGAATTACCAACCAGGTTTGATTGCTCCAAAAACTTGTCCATACACGTCGGGATATTTTGCTCAGTTCGTTGATCGGCTTCCGGTTGAGCTACGACTTTAAACTCCTTTGGTGTCTTCTCTATGATGTTCTTCACAATTTTGTATTGTTTGATTGGTGGGTTTGTGTTGGGAACTTTTACGGAGAGCAAAGGAACAATCTTTGTGTGTTTTTTTGAGATTTTGGTAGAGTTTTGGTAAAACTTCATGGGCAACAGATTGGAGAGTTCTCTATTGACTTGTTTATGTTCTAATGTGTTTTGGTCATTTTGGGAAGTGTTAATTATATAGACAAAGGTTTGAGCAAATAGATAAAAGAGACTCTGGATGGAGAATCTTATCATACCTTTTTGGTTGACCGGCCTATAGGTCGAATCTAATCACACAATTTTAACCATAGAGTAAAAAAAAATAGATTTTTAAGAATTTTGAGAGATGGAATCACGTCATTTGGATAAACTAGTGATTTTATAAATATAAAAATCTTGCAATCTGGCGCGTCTCATAATTCATAAATAATTATTGAAAATATGAAATTATAAAATTCCAACAGGGTTTATTCTCAAATATGATTCTTTATCATGTGTTAAAATTTCAAGATAATTGGAATTGTTTTCGGTATTTTTCAGAGGAGAAAAAAATTTACAAAAGTGCTTGAATTTTCCCTCCAAAAATTTGGGTTTTAGCTCCCAACTAAAGTTTCAGGTTTATGACTATGAGTAGACATGTTAGCTAAGTTTAAATTATATTTTTAGTAAGTGGAGATCTTTCTTTCTATTTTCGGAAGTTTTGGGCAATTATAAAAAAGTTAGCTTATAATAAGAATTAAAAGTTGAATATCAAGAATAAAAACCCTCCTAAATTAGAAGTGTGCCCTTGGTGATGAATATGATATTGAAGCTATTTTGAGGAATTGAAAAAATTCTACGAAAATAGAAAGTACCAATAATACCAATGAAAATTCCCGACCTTAAGCATTTTGACCATTTTGCCCTTGTCCTTGTCTCTATGTGTTAGAACCTTTCCCGTGGGTCAAAATTTTGGGTATAACATACAGTATGTAGTATCATGGACGAGAAGATCTCCCCATAACATATAATCTTCTTTCATTGTAGCATCCCTCCCGAGAAAGGTGCACAATCTTCCATCTTTCATTCACCTGAAAATCATAGTTAAAATCATTTTCCGTCTCTCTTCTAAACTTTAAAAATTTCTAATAATTTGTCCGAATCACTCCCCACAATTGTAGTTTGAACTATCTGCATTGCATCATAGAGATATTTTTGTAAGAATAGATTTGAAGTCCACCAAATTCTGTTCTCAAGAATCTGTGTAAATTAGCAACCGATATCCTTTTTTTTCATGTTTGACACATGTGCAATTGTATCAGTAGACGTCTGTGTGATATAAAATATTTGACGTCACTCAGATCATAAAATGGATGAGTTCCATTCTATGACTTGTCACTGTCTATATACCATTTTGAGTGTTAACTTTGAAACTTCTTATAGCCTTACATCCTGTCCTGCTATCAGTTTTTGAGAAGAATCTATAATCTATTGTGCTTAGGTCTTTTTCCCAACTTGGCAGCAAACATATGTTCTTATACTAATAGTACAATCTACTCTTTTTTTTTCTTTTCCTTGCCACGTATACCAAAACCCTTATTGTGTGTGTAGCTATGTATAGTTGATAAGCATCATCTTCACTATTTACCACTTTCCCTATCAATTCTAAAGTATATGCTTCAATGAATATACAAACTTGTGATGCAGCATATTCAAAAATACCTGCAATTTATGTCATTGTAATATACATATCATATGTCTAATATAAGTGAATATAACGTTGTTATTGTATGAATCTTTATTTGATAAATCAATCCATTCAGTATATTTGTTTTATAACCTAAATGAATCATAAGCATTGACAAACTCTCTACATCATTGTTTATAACATATATGATGCATACAAATAGGAATATAAATTGTTATCACGCAAAAACCAGATGTTGGTTCACTTTTGAGTTTAGTTGAGTAGTTCCTTAAGTTTTTCTCTACGGAGGCACAAACACGAGTAGAGAATGAAGAGAAACTCAGCAGCCTGTGTATGTTCCTTTATCGTATTTAAGATTGTAAAATTATAGTGAGCTAAAAAAATGAAGACATAAGTTAAAGTATATTACGGGTTCCCAAGTGAAGAGTTTTCAACCCCGTATGACTTCAATCTGGTGCATCAGTTTGGTGATTTCTCTCTACAAAGGCACAACCACACAAAATGAGCAAAAAAAACCCCAATTTTTCACTCAAACCTTTTATTGAGCACCTTGTGTGCATGTAATTTCACTTATTTAATACTACATATATGCACAAATTTTACACATTATACTAATTTAATCATCCACATTCACATTTACAATCTCAATTTCAATAATTAACACAGCAACATAAATTTAACCTAAAACCGAACTAACCAAACTTGCAGCTCTATACTGCTGTTGTCGGACTCGAACCAGGGCGGTGGGGAAGGGGGCGGCTTCGGTGGGCACGTCGGCGCAGAGACAATGACGGCGGAGACGACGGCAGGCGGCAACGGTGGAGATGGCACAAGCAGTGGTCGAGTTCGTAGTGGGCTTCGCCGTTCGCAAGAGAGGAGAGGAAGATGAATTCGGTGAGACTGCGGTGAACTGGGCGAAGGGATCTTTTTAAAGCACCTATTTCGGCGGTTTCTAACTAGAAACCGTCGAAATAGGTCCTCAATGTTTTTTAAAAAATAAAAAGACCTATTTCGGCAGTTTCTAGTTAGGAACCGTCGAAATAGGTGCTTAAATAAAAAAAGTTATTTACATATTTCAGTGGTTCCTAACTAAAAACTGTCAAAATAGGTCATTTTTTATTTTTTTTAATAATTTACGAGGACTTATTTCGACGGTTTCTAGTTAGGAACCGCCGAAATGGGTACCCGACAATTTCAGCAAGCGGAACATTAAACCGCCGAAATAGGGGCTTGGAAACAGACCATTTTTGTACTAGTGGTACTAGTACTGAACAGAAAAATACCATGTGATTCAATTCTGGTAAGAAAGTGTTGATTTTATTAACTCATGAGTTCACGAGTGAAAGCGATTTGCAAAAACTTTCTCGTTCTTGAATTTGTGTTTCACGCGAAAGCTCCAACTCCAGTGTGGTGATCGTTCATAAGGATAGCTGGGATTGATGCATTTTCTCCTCTATGCATTGATCTCAAAGGAGGATTACAGAGAAGCAATGTAGGTGATCGTCTCAGTGGTGATCATCTCGTTGGTCATCTCTACGCACAGTGATCATCCTGTTGAATTATCTTCTTTGATATTATAAATTGTATGAGAGAGAAGCGAGATGAGGATCTACGTACTCCTCTGTCCAGAGACGATCGGTGATCCACTTAACTCTATGTTTTCAAGATCTTTTCTGCTACGCCAAACGTGACACGATGATATGTCTCAATCCGTGGTTTTAAATTGATTTTCAAAGAAGCAAGATGAGGATCTTCTCCTCTATGCGGAGTGATCGGCGATGGTCTTCACTCAATCCAGCGTTTTCAAAAATATTTTCCATTACATGAAAATCAATTGCACTAGTAGAATGCTGATACATGGAGAGGGATCTCCAAACACTCAAGGTCTTTGTTTCGTTTTTTTTTTTTTTACATTGTAGCCAAAGTCAAAGTCCCTAGGTAGGTGACTCATGGACAACATTCTAATATCACAATAATACACAAAGTAACAATAAAAAAATACTTTCTCAAAACAAAGTAACACTTCAAATACCTTCCTAAATTAAAGAAAGTATCTTTTCAAATACAGATTTTTTATGGGATATGGAACTTTAAAGAGCTATAAACAAGTCAATAGCGCATGGTCCTGTCCTGTCCAATCCTGTGTTTCCTTCGAGGGATCGGATCACACCACAATACAGGTTGAATTAAATTATTGTCCTTATCGATCAACGATTAAATGAAGGAACAGAAAACGCATCTCTTCCTTTCTTTTCTACTCTGTCAAGTCAACCAATGTTAAGAAAACAAAAAACCATAAAGAACAGGAGTGGAAACCCACATGCGCATGCATTTAAGAAGAACCGATACACATATGGAGTTAGTATATACATAAACAAAAACGACGTCAAGTGGCGTCATTCACTATTGATTGAGCCCCCCCTTGCTTGGCCCTGTCTAAACTAGTTTAATAGTTGCGGTGAGTAAGATGAGGGCAGCTGTTGTATGTGCGCTACTGCTGACTTTTCCTTGTTTCCTTTTCATTTCTTAGTTACTACTACTTTGTGTGTGGGGTTGGCCGCGTTTAATTAGAGCGGTCCGTCCGCTTGGAGCCTCGGCCTTTGGTGGGCGCAGCAACCTTTCTTCTACCGTTTTGGAGCTGTCAACCCTAAATGAATTCTTATTAAAAAAAAAAAACAAAACCCAAATGAATTCAGTGTGGTGTTTTTTTTAGCCTTTTCTATGTATCAATAATCGATTAGCTTTTTGTTACTACTATTGGCAACTGGATTAAATATTTCTGTCATCAAACGCATTCACCGTGAATAACTGTGCTTTACACCAATCCAGACCCACTGATATTTTGGCCCTAATTTCATAAGGAAGGAGTGAAATTAACGTGATCGTTGACATTGTTATGCCCGGTACAAATACAATATTCATGTGACTTATTAATTGCATTCATATATATATTGTCGGTTTCTGGGTGTTACTGTTACATACATTCTTGTTGGGTTGTCCCATATGCATGTGGTTTTATTTTTTAAAATTGGCTGGGAATCCACCAAATCGACAGTCTTGCTAAAAGAGTACAAAGTAATAAATTTAAAAATTGAAACAAAGATTTAAAAAAAAAAAAAAGATGCAAAACAAATACAAGCTCCAACGAAAACCAGCTGAGAAGAACTGCTTCTACCGAGGAAAGCCTTATTTGAGAAGTCTTTTGGGTCAAACTTGCTCTTTCTATAAACACACGCTGCCGCCGCCGATTAAGGGAATATTTCCAGCAATAACTTCATAATTGTTAAACAAATTGGTCCACCAATTAATAAACGACGCTGGTCAGTCTACTTTCCGGCTATCGCAAGTGGGACGACTCTTCCATGAATTTGAGTTCAGTTTCTTGGTTCAACTTGTGCTCGGTGAGGTGAGGAACCTTGAGTCAGATTTCATAAAATTTTAAATACGCATGGAGTTGTAGTGAGAATGCGTAACTTCGTAGTGTAGAGAATCGGAATACTCGGTATGACACTGAGAGACAACAAAAACGGGGAAGAATGTGATAGAAAGTAGATAGAAGAAAAACGTTAATCACTATCAACAACTCTCCCCCCCTCATAAAGACTATTTTTGCGGTCACTTTCCTCATGAAAGTAATGCTAAGTAAAAAGTTTGTTGAGATCTTTTATGTAAAAGATTTGTGAAGATCTTTTAGTGAAGCTGGTGCAATGGTTGTTGAGATATTACTGGTGAAACTCAAGTTGACACCTTTGCCACATCAAAAACCTAATGTAAATATACATTTACAATTTTTCTTTTTTTTTATGTGAGCAAACCTCTATGGTGAGATAATGTGGCATTCCCCCTCAAGATATGTATTCCTCCTGAAGATATTAAAACCATGCAACACTTGAATGAGATTTGGTTAAGCAAGTAACACATTCAAATTATCCACCATATTTCTCCATTTTACGAAATCAAAAAATGGTACCAAAAAATTAATCTCACGAAGTGTAAAATAGCATGCAAGATCATTAAAATGGCATTTTATACAAATTCATGTGTAGGAACACAAAACATAAGTATAGGCACTCCGTAGAAAAAGGTAATTAATAGGCATGAAAAAGTGGCAGGGTTAGGCTAAGGCTGACTAGGAAGCTGGCTGTCAAAATTTAAGGCAAAAGGGTAAAAGATCAACACAAACTTCAAGAATGCCCTAAGGCCAAGCCGGTGACAATATAGGTTAGGCCTTCAAGGACAAGTTCTACAAATACCTTCATTTGCTTAAGAAGATGGGCTATAAGCTATGATGGTTGTGAAGATACACCCGAATCTTTAGTGGTTATTTAACAATTCACAGACCATCGTCCAGTCCAAGACCCATCTTAGAGAGAGTTGTGGATCCTAGTTCATAATTATGATCCAAAGACTTAGACTTGGCATCATCTAGAGGTACACCATTAGGAATGATTTTGTGTAATCTCATGCAACATATGGTTCATCATAAGTGGATAAGACTGATAAGAATCTTCTTTTGTAGAGAGTTGCATAATTCCTTTATTTCCTCCTATTAAACCTCAGTTCTAGTCTTGAACAAGATTGTTCAGCCTTGTGTTGAGGCACATCTAGCATTTAAAGTTGGATGATGCTTGTGCAACCAGAAGCAAATCACTCTTTATTACTATTGAAGAATCCTTTATGGGCTTGGAAGAATAGACTAGTAAAAAGACTAGTACGGGATCCATTGGTGAGGTAAAAATGTGTGCAATAAAGAAACTAGTAAAATTGTACAAGAAACAAGCAAAGAAAGTAGTGAGTGTAAAGTGACCAACGGAAGTGGATTCTATGTCGAGGGAATAGTTGGTCAAGTAGAGAAAAACTGGAAATTTAAGTGGTTGTAATAATGGATAGTGCAACTAGATGTTAAATGTTCCACCTTAGAATTTGATCCAGATCAGCCAAATTAATAATCAAGAAATGTCATGGAAAGAAAAGAAAGCCTCACTTTATAATGAAGTTAAATGAAATAATAAAATATATGTCACACTTCACTCACTCTAAATTAAATACCAAGTTTGATGCACACAATAGAGGTCAATAAGATAAATAAAAAATAATATACCTTAATCAACATTGAACATCCATAATACAAGACTAACGGGAGAAAATGTTTTGCATGGAAGAGCTTTGGTGAGAGTGTTTTGTCAATTGTTGATCAGTGGCTCAATGAGGGAACTCTACAATATTCTTGTCAACATGATCTTGAGGATAGTGATGACGAATCTCAATATGTGTAATCTTGGAATGTTGAATTGGACCCTTCGTTAGTGCAATGTTGAAGAGAATATCATAGTCGATTGGTACAAAAGACCGAGGAACACCATAGTCAACCAATAGATAATGAAGGTAGAGGATATGAGTGCAATAGGCAGTAGTATCAATATAGTCAGCTGCAATGATGGAGAGTGCGATATTGAAGGTAGAGGGTATGAGTGCAGTTGGTTAAGGAGACATGATAGTAACAGATAGGTAGGAAGCGAGCTCCCTTAACAAAATCTGCATTGATTTTTGAAGTAGGTAGGGGTGGTAATACCCATCGGGTACCCGATCCACCCGTCTACTCAATCCACATAAATAAATGAAAATCCAAAATAAAGCGGTGAAAAATTAGTGATGGGTGAAATATGTGATGGGTCGGGTTGGATCCGGGTGAGAATTTTTTCATCCAGCATCCAGCCCATCACCTGGTTCTCACCCGACCCATCACCTGTTTACAGTTTGACCTAAATATTTTTAAAAAATTATGATAAGACCCCTCAAATTTTACTAAGAAGTACAGTCATGCTCACAAATGTTTTATATAAATTTACAGTCAACCTCTAATATTTCTAAAAAATAAAAACATACAACAAAATCTCACCCACTTATCACCCACCTCACCCGTTTTACCCGGGGGTTCGGATCGGGCTCGAATGATTCTTATCGGTTGACGGGTCAGATTCGGGTGAAGCGGGTAGAAACGGGTGATAGGTATGGGCAGTGGTAGACCCAGAATTTTAAATTAGGTGTGTCAAACTTATACATTCAGATTTTTGAAGTTAACAATAAGCTTTTATATAATCTTATATTGAAGTTGTGATCATATTGACAATAGATACTAGTAGTATAAGGTCTACAGTAAAATAAATTTTAATTTTATTCTTAAAATAGTAAAAAAATACTATTCTTAATCAAAGTTAGTAAAGCATCATTCATGAACAAACTAGAAGATAAAATTTAGGTTGACAAGTAGCAAATGTTAACCAACAAATTAAGTAATTAACTTTAGGGTCTTTGTTGTTCTTAAAGATAAAAAAAGGTGGAAAAGAGGGAGTACATAATAAATCAAGATTAGAGAAAATAAACAATATTAGGTGAGGAAAGAAAGATCCAATTAAAATATATAAGGACTAAAATAAAACTAAAAAATTTAAAAACAAAATATAAAATACACACATGAAGAGTGATTTACAAAGTGAAATACAACTATTATTAAGGTCATTCTTTAGCCTTGAACTCAATTTATTTTACATATATTAGATGATATTTTGTAATGAAATAAACAAATTGCATTAACCATATTTGAACTCAACTCATATCTAACAACACATGAGTGTCAAACCACCTAACTAAACATGATTAGTTATAAAATATAAATAAATTTTAGTTTTATTATAAATTACATGTGTGTCAGTTGACACACTACGCTTTACATTAGGTCCGCCCCTGGGTATGGGTAAAACTTCACCCGAACCTGACCCTTTGCCAGCCCTAGATGTAGCCTATATTAGATCCGTTGAGATTAATAAAGAACAGACGCTACATAAAATCAACTTTTTTTAAGTATATGGAGGTGAGAGATATATGTCACTTGGATTCTATGAAGTTGTGATTTCTGGATAACAAGTGTACAACGTCGTATATCCTATCACTGTGATTTAATTTTATAAAATTTATGTTTCATTTGATATTATTAGTAGTCACTTTGATTTATGTCAAGACGACTCTGTTTTATTATATTTATTTGCTTAAATATCTGGAAAATTCAAGGCTCTTTATGCAATTAAGCGTACACGATTTGATCCCGCAACGACTACTAGGAGGGGACTGGAAACTATCCATTCAGAGTTGATCCGTGATTCTGATATAGTCCAATGGGACGAACCGGGGTAGACCAAAAAATAAACTCCTCAAGCGTAGACGATTATTTCTATTTTTAGTCAGTATAAATAAGGAATTTTGTAGAATGAAAAGGTCTTGACAACATTGCTTGCATATTGAACTAAAAGATGGAAGAATCCAATTCCTGAAAAAACAAAGATGAATTCTTAGTACCAATACCCCGTTGGTTCATTGCTGATTGAGACTGAACTTGATAGGGAGAACTACGGTTCGATCCCCGCAACGGCTATTGGGAGGGGACTGGAACCTATCCACCTAGAGCTGATCCCCGATCCAGATGTAGTCCAATAGGGTGAACCGGGTAGTAGACCAAAAAGAGGAATTCTTAATCAAAAGACTTAAAAATCCGGTAAGGATCAGCCAACTGTGTGAACAATATAAGAGAATAGGAACAAGAGGAAAGTAAGTATAAAAGCATTGAAAGTAACTAAGATTTGAGAGCACATACAAGTCATTTGGAAGTAGACATATAGAAGCTTTGAGCTTTGAGTTTTATCAAAACTTGTGCGTACTATATATATACCACACGCCATGTTTAATTTCCATGGCGCAAAATCATGATAAGCATCAATGATAGTAGACCTGGCAATTTGGGTCGATGGTTTGGTTGATATCAACCCTAACCCAACCCATTTAAAATATCATCAACCCAACCTAAAAATGGATGGGTCAGAGAATTATGACCCTAACCTAACCCGCTAAAAATCCTTCAACCCTAACCCAATCCACCCAATCCATTTTTAAGCAACAATAATTTAGATGGATTACGAGTAGAAATTAATAAAAAAATCCAAAAACATCCAGTGCGAGCTGACATACAAATTAGGATGGAACAAAAGGAAGAGAAGTAATCTTGCTTGATCAACCCAACTTTAAACAAATTTCATGTTATGCGAAGAATCTAGAGTATTACGGGGAGGCTTATGTGTACAAATGGTTCTTCGGACTTGGAAAATTTCCCATGAAAAGAATAAGTTGTACTTTATCTATAAGTTATTTTTATCATCTGAGTCTAGCTCTCTACCTTGTTGGGAAGGAATCCTATATAGATATGCACATGATCCTAATGCCCTTAATAAAAAAAAGGAACAAAAATGAAAATCTTCATTATACATTAGAGGAAATACACTAAACATAAATCTTCTAAAGTTAGAAATAATTTAAAAATGAGTGCTCAAAGCCTTTAAAAACTGAGTGCTCATGCTTGAGAAAAGTACAATCACAATCACTTAATTGTTACCCATAGTTGAGGAACTTTTATGCAGAAAGCTATCCGCACTGCTGGTTCAGAATTCACTGAGAGGTCTATAATCAAGATCATACTTACAAAAAAATAATATCACCTACTTTGTTCACCATTCTAGCTGATCTAAACATACCTATGTTCTCAAGAACGTAATGGTAGTGAGAATAAGAAAAACAAACCTTGGGCAGAGATGAAGAGCGACATAGACATTAACAACGGCGTAGAGAATAAAGATGTATATGAGTCTGAAGTGAGAACATTAGGGTTTTAACATTATGTTAAGGTCTGGATGGGCCCTTTGTTTGATCTGCAGGTGGTTGAGCCATCTGCTTAGTTAAGATTGTGTGATATTATAAAGGTTGATAGTTCAACTGCACTGGGCTTAAGACTAAGGTGTTAATTGATCTGAAAATAATATATATATATATGCATATACGTGAATTAATATTTTATTTTTTATTATTGACAAATGTATTTTCGGGTTTCGGGGTTTGGGTCATGGGTTTAGATCTCTACCCTAACCCCAACCCAAAAATTAGCCTATACCCTAACCCAACCAAAAAATAAATGGGTAAATAATCATGACCCTAACCCACGAAAGTATGGTTGGGTTCGGGTTGAGTTTTGGGTTGGGTCAAAATTGCCAGGTCTAAATGATAGGTGTTAAGAATGCGGATGAAATCATTACACTTAACCTATTTGTTTCTCAAAATGTTTACCGCCCTTTTATTATTTGCTTAAGCCTAATAAATCAATTGACCATAATTGGTTGGAACTACAAAAGTTTTTTCATGTTTGTGAGCAACTCCTCATAAAACATAGTTCCATGATATTACATTCACACTTCTCTTGGGAAGCAAGCATCATAAAAAGTAGAAAAAACTCAGCGGTGACATTAAATAAACTAAGCATTGATAATTAACCCGCATTGTCTTTCTATCATGTCGCTTTATTGATCATTAGGGCTAAAGAGAGTGAAGCATAATGTCAGTTCTGATAGATTAAGGGAAGAAAAAGAAAAGAAGAAAAAGAAGAGTCTATATATTGGATATCATCAATAAGCTAGTAACTGTCAAGGCTCGAAAATCATAATGTGATCAGGCTTAGAGTGGTTAGCTTCTCCTAATTATGTGTAAACATCTGATTCAGTCTAAAACTTTCAAGTCAAGAGAAAGGTTATTTACTCTCAACCATAAATATTAATTTATCATAGGGTCATTGTCAGTAAATTTTAAGGATATCTTGTTTTAAGAATTAGGATCTTATTTAATTTAGTCCAATCTATGAGATGTTCCATGAAATTGATGAATTTTTACTTAGTACACTAATAGACCCTTTTTCTACTCGATATATTTGATTATCAGGTGGTACTTTGATAAGTTTTACAAAAACTAGGGTTTTGAAATCATGGAAGGAGCTAGATAAATTTGAGGCTAATTAAGATACGGAAACATATGCATCAATCAATCAGTTATTGAAGTGAACTACCTAAGGCCCCTCTGAGACCAGTCAATTACGTTATGGAAGAATCAAATGTTGGTGGCGAATTTGATGCATGGGGGGTATTTTGACCAAAGACAAATACTATAGTAGACCATATATCATTGTCAAAATTGAAAGCCAGGCAAGGAGGTGGGGGTGGGGTTGGCGGGTCAATTTCACAATTTGAGGGAAGATGGGGTCACAGACACCATTGGATTTTAAATTCCTGGCCCATCTTAACTAGAGAGAAGAGAAGACGACAGTCAACATCTTGACCGGTTCTTCAGATCACTGTTTGACCACATACTCTTTGCATATACCGCCAGGTTGACCATCTGCAATTTTGTTTTTGTCTTGTTTCTTTTTTTAATTTATCTTTTGGGTGTATTATATATATATATATATATATATATATATATATATAAAAGAATATTGGTTTATAGTAATAAAACAGTCTTCGTTTTTGTGTTAATATTTGGCTGTAATGGTAGTGCAGTTGTCGTTGTGGGCTGTGTTACGCCCGTTTGTGAATAATAAATGAGCCACGCAGGTAACCCGTGACTCACTTCCATCTCTTTGGTGTTAACATCTGACCTACCCCACCCCTCTTCCTCCTTTTCCTTACAATTTGCAGCAGAGCTAATTATTATTATGTAGATGAGTATATTTATTCGATGGAACACTATTCGACCACGGTAAATAAATTTACATATTAGCACAATTAACGTATTTGCATTCTTGAAAACGAGGTTAAATTTATTATTGATATAAAAGTAACATTAATTAAGTGCATCGTTACCATAGTTGTTATTAGTAACAAGTATTTTCCTTCTCAAGTTTTTTCCCATTGGGTTTTACTTGAGCAGGTTTTAATGAGGCCCGAAATACTGGTCCGAATATCCTTTATTAATCAAATGGCGAAAGCCCAAATTATCAAAAAAAAAAAGTAACAAGTATTTTGTTACCAAAGATAGTATTAAAGATTTAAAAAAAATTGAGACTACAGTAATGATATATTCATTACAAAATCATATTTTTAGTAACGATATAATTTATAGTAACGAATAAAAGTCGTTATAATAAATAAATTGATCTTTAGTTACGCCATACGTGTAACGACATGTAACGACTTTTGTCATTACAATAACTCAAATTAGTAACGATTTAGACTTTTGGTAACGATTTTTTGTTGTTACAAAAAAACTACATTCTACTAGTGATATAAATGGTGGATAGGTGTTTTAGCATAGTAGTATGGCTATATTATTATTTAGGATAAATTACATCCCGCGTCCATGATGTTTGATGAAATTACATATCCCACCTACGAGGTTTCAAAAATTAGTTTTCCCAACCATATGGTTTCCTCCATTTTAAATCAAGCTAATTTTTCTAATTTTAGTTCAACTTAAAGATGCTTAAATGTTTTCCA
>CM041782.1:270422224-270457491 GCA_023374045.1 Limonium bicolor | reverse complement strand
TTGTCCTTATCGATCAACGATTAAATGAAGGAACAGAAAACGCATCTCTTCCTTTCTTTTCTACTCTGTCAAGTCAACCAATGTTAAGAAAACAAAAAACCATAAAGAACAGGAGTGGAAACCCACATGCGCATGCATTTAAGAAGAACCGATACACATATGGAGTTAGTATATACATAAACAAAAACGACGTCAAGTGGCGTCATTCACTATTGATTGAGCCCCCCCGTTGCTTGGCCCTGTCTAAACTAGTTTAATAGTTGCGGTGAGTAAGATGAGGGCAGCTGTTGTGTGTGCGCTACTGCTGACTTTTCCTTGTTTCCTTTTCATTTCTTAGTTACTACTGTTCGCGTGTGGGGTTGGCCGCGTTTAATTAGAGCGGTCCGTCCGCTTGGAGCCTCGGCCTTTGGTGGGCGCAGCAACCTTTCTTCTACCGTTTTGGAGCTGTCAACCCTAAATGAATTCTTATTAAAAAAAAAAACAAAACCCAAATGAATTCAGTGTGGTGTTTTTTTTAGCCTTTTCTATGTATCAATAATCGATTAGCTTTTTGTTACTACTATTGGCAACTGGATTAAATATTTCTGTCATCAAACGCATTCACCGTGAATAACTGTGCTTTACACCAATCCAGACCCACTGATATTTTGGCCCTAATTTCATAAGGAAGGGAGTGAAATTAACGTGATCGTTGACATTGTTATGCCCGGTACAAATACAATATTCATGTGACTTATTAATTGCATTCATATATATATATATATTGTCGGTTTCTGGGTGTTACTGTTACATACATTCTTGTTGGGTTGTCCCATATGCATGTGGTTTTATTTTTTAAAATTGGCTGGGAATCCACCAAATCGACAGTCTTGCTAAAAGAGTACAAAGTAATAAATTTAAAAATTGAAACAAAGATTTAAAAAAAAAAAAAAAGATGCAAAACAAATACAAGCTCCAACGAAAACCAGCTGAGAAGAACTGCTTCTACCGAGGAAAGCCTTATTTGAGAAGTCTTTTGGGACAAACTTGCTCTTTCTATAAACACACGCTGCCGCCGCCGATTAAGGGAATATTTCCAGCAATAACTTCATAATTGTTAAACAAATTGGTCCACCAATTAATAAACGACGCTGGTCAGTCTACTTTCCGGCTATCGCAAGTGGGACGACTCTTCCATGAATTTGAGTTCAGTTTCTTGGTTCAACTTGTGCTCGGCGAGGTGAGGAACCTTGAGTCAGATTTCATAAAATTTTAAATACGCATGGAGTTGTAGTGAGAATGCGTAACTTCGTAGTGTAGAGAATCGGAATACTCGGTATGACACTGACAGACAACAAAAACGGGAAGAATGTGAACTTTGGTACTAATCTTTATTATAGCTTTAAAACTCTCATCTGATATGTTCAATCACTCATTTATACTATTCTAAGACAGCTAACAACCTTCTAAATATCTACAGAAAACTTTATCTAAAACTAATATGAATTACAATTAAACATCCTAAAATATCTGCTAGTATAATGCCGATCAATATTCACTTTCCTCTTTAATTTAATCCTCATGAAAGTAATGCTACGTAGTTTGTTGAGATCTTTTATGTAAAAGATTTGTGAAATCTTTTAGTGAAGCTGGTGCAATGGTTGTTGAGATATTACTTGGTGAAACTCAAGTTGACCTTGCCACATCAAAAACCTAATGTAAATATACATTTACAATTTTTCTTTTTTTTTATGTGAGCAAACCTCTATGGTGAGATAATGTGGCATTCCCCCTCAAGATATGTATTCCTCCTAAGATATTAAAACCATGCAACACTTGAATTATCCACCATATTTCTCTCCATTTTACGAAATCAAAAATGGTACCAAAAATTAATCTCACGAAGTGTAAATAGCATGCAAGATCATTAAAATGGCATTTTATACAATTCATGCGTAGGAACACAAACATAAGTATAGGCACTCGTAGAAAAAGGTAATTAATAGGCATGAAAAGTGGCAGGGTTAGGCTAAGGCTGACTAGGAAGCTGGCTGTCAAAATTTAAGGCAAAAGGGTAAAAGATCAACACAAACTTCAAGATGCCCTAAGGCCAAGCCGGTGACAATATAGGTTAGGCCTTCAAGGACAGTTCTACAAATTCCTTCATTTGCTTAAGAAGATGGGCTATAAGCTATGAGGGTTTGAAGATACACCCGAATCTTTAGTGGTTATTTAACAATTCACAGACCATCGTCCAGTCCAAGACCCATCTTAGAGAGAGTTGTGGATCCTAGTTCATAATATGATCCAAAGACTTAGACTCGGCATCATCTAGAGGTACACCATTAGGAATGATTTTGTGTAATCTCATGCAACATATGGTTCATCATAATGGGATAAGACTGATAAGAATCTTCTTTTGTAGAGAGTTGCATAATTCCTTTATTCCTCCTATTAAACCTCAGTTCTAGTCTTAAACAAGATGTTCAGCCTTGTGTTGAGGCACACTAGCATCTGAAGTTGTTATGATGCTTGTGCAAACCAGAAGCAAATCACTCTTTTCTACTATTGAAGAATCCTTATGGCTTGGACGAATAGACTAGTAAAAAGACAGTACGGCCATTGGTGATGTAAAAATGTGTGCAATAAAGAAACTGGTAAAATTGTACAAGGAACAAGCAAAGAAAGTAGTGAGTGTAAAGTGACAAGTGGATTCTATGCCGAGGGGACAGTTGGTTAGGTAGAGAAAAACTGGAAATTTAGGTGGTGGTAATAAATGGATAGTGCAACCATATGTTAAATGTTCCAGCTTAGAATTTGATCCAGATCAGCCAAATTAATAATCAAGAAATGTCATGGAAACAAAATAAAGCCTCACTTTATAATGGAGTTAAATGAAATAATAAAATATACGTCACGCTGCACTCACTCTAAAATACAAAGTTTGATGCACAAAATAGAGGTCAATAAGGTAAACAAAAAAGAATATACCTTTATCAACATTGAACATCCACAATACAAGACTGATGGGAGAAAATGTTTCGCATGGAAGAGCTTTGTGGAAAGTTCTTGTCAATTGTTGATCAGTGGCTCAATGAGGGAACTCCATAATATTCTTGTCACCATGATCTTGAGGAAAGTGTTGACAAATCTCAATATGTGTAATCTTGAAATGTTGAACTGGACCCTTCGTTAGTGCAATGCTGAAGAGAATATCGTAGTAGATTGGCACAGAAGATCGAGGAACACCATAGTCAACCAATAGATATTGAAGGTAGAGGATATGAGTGCAACAGGCAGTAGTATCAATATAGTCAGGTGCAATGATGGAGAGTGCAATATGTGATTGCCTCTTAGAAAAACCAAGACATCAGGCTTGAACCGACCAATTTGGGTAGAACCAGAAATACATTTTTTTTCATTATCAATCTCGATATGTGAAAGCCCTTAGGAAGAAAGTAGATCCTACATGAAAAAGTGAACCAAATTTAGTAGAGTATGACTTCCATTCACACGGCGAGAGCATTCAAAGTCCAACAACCACCAATTTGGATAGTCTTTATTATTTTGAGAAGACAAAACAGTTAGTGCCGCTTAGGGACCTATTGTTGTCTAGGTTGTCTAAGACTGATATAAAGCTGAGCATATTTAATAGTATTAGACTGTGCAAGTCTAGCATTCTTACGTTGAAGTTTATGTCATGAACGGATATGGTGACCATATATATATGACAATAACTACACTCCCTTACATGTGAAGCAACAATCACAGTAGTATACAAAGTTCATGGATTACAACACTAGGATATCTTGTAGGATCAATCCTAGTCTATGAATTTTGTTTTTGAGGTAAAACATTAGACTTTGATGAAGTAGTGCCATGAAACCCTAGACCATCACGTCCTTGATTAGGTTGACCTGCCATTTTATTAAGTTTAGCTTTTCCTTTATACCAAAAGGGATTTTCCAAAGTCATAATGTCTAATTTTTTACTTAGTGCATCATACTGCCTTTGTAGATCAGCATTATTCTAATGTGTTCACTCATGTGAGCTTTATTGGAGACAGATCTCACGAGATAAATGAGTGAAGGAGGCAGATAACAACACACTATATTTTCATCGGAAAGCGATGATTAACAGGAGGAAGAAACAAATTACATGATTGGCAAGTGACACAGGCTTAATCGAAAGCCCAGTAGAGTTAAAAGCTCATATCATTGAGTATTATTCTCGTCTGTACAAGGCTTCCAGAATGTCGGACCTGGGTCCGCCCGCAGTCAACCACCCAGTACTATCAAATACCGAAGCCATGTAGTTGGAAGCTATCCCCACGACAGCTGAGATTAAGCAAACAGTAGCAGAATGTGACAGTTCAAAAGCCCCAGGGTTCGACGGATACAACTTACGCTTTATAAAGAAGTTGTGGCATGGGTTAGGGTCAGAATTCGTGAGGGACGTATGGAATTTTTTTGTCAATGGAAGATTACAGCGGGGTATCAACACTACGTGGATAACTCTTGTCCCAAAAAGGAATGATTCAACCCGCCTGGAGGATTACCGACCCATCAGCATGGTAGGTTGCCTATATAAAGTTATTGCAAAACTCTTAGCAAGGAAGATCAGCTTGGTGATGCCAAAGATCATTGGGGAATCACACTCAGCTTTTGTCAAAGGGCGGAACATCTTGGAAGGTTCGTTTGTGGCTAATGAGGTAATTAGGTGGTTGAAGAAAATGAAAAGAAAAGGTGTACTGCTGAAAATTGACCTAAAGAAGGCATATGATTGTGCATCTTGGGAGTGCCTAGATATGATGCTTGAAGATATGGGCTTTGGTGACCGATGGAGAGGATGGATGAGGGAGTGTGTCACTACCTCAAGAATTTCTATCTTGGTCAACGGTTCGCCTACTAAGCCGTTCATTCCCAATAGAGGCCCCCGCCAAGGCGACCCGCTATCCTCATCCTTATTTGTAATCATTGCAGAAGCATTAAACTGGTTAATACAAGGAGTTGTGGAACAAAATGAGATCAAGGGCTTGCTGATAGGGGCTGGCCAAGTGAGAGTCACCCATTTATAGTTTGTCGATGATATTATGGTGTTCATTGACATGGAGAAGGAAGAACTAACCCAGTTCCATAGGTTGATCGTGACATTTGGAGAGATGACAGGCTTGCTCCTTAACAAGGAAAAATCAGTTGTGTTTTGTATCAACTACCATCCGGAGGAAATTAGACTAGTTAAGAAGATTTTCCAATGCAAAATAGGGAGCCTCCCAAGCACGTACCTCGGTTTCCCACTTGGCGCTAACCCGAGAAAGCTCAAGACTTGGGAGCCGGTCATCCATCGGGTGGAAACGAAGCTAGCGACATGGAAAGCCTCAAGCCTCTCTAAAGCCGGGCGCGCTACCCTGGTACGTTTAGTCCCATCGGGTACCCGATTACCCGTCTACTCAACCCACTTAAATGGATGAAAACCCAAAATAAATGGGTGAAAATTTGGTGATGGGTGAAACGGGTGATGGGTCGGGTTGGATCCGGGTGAGAATTTTTTCATCCATCATCCAACCAATCACTGGTTTCTCACCCGACCCATCACCCGTTTACAGTTTGAGCTACATATTTTTCAAAAATTATGATAAGATCTCTCGAATTTTACTAAGAAGTACATTCAAGCTCACAAAATTTTTATATAAATTGCACTTTAATCGTAAAGTTGCTATAAATTTACAGTCCGCCTCTAATATTTTCAAAAACTTATAAAAACATACAACAGAAATCTCATCTACTTATCACCCAACCCACTGTTTCACCCACGGGTTCGGGTCGGGTTCGAGTGGTTCTTATCGGTTGACAGGTCGGATTCGGGTGGAGCGGGTAGAAACAGGTGATAGATGTGGGTGAAGCTTCACCCGAACCTGACCCGTTGTCAGCCTACATATAACCTATATTAGATCCATTGAGATTAACAAAGAACGAACGCTACATAATATTATTTAACTTTTAGTGTGTCTCCTTATACACATAAAAATCAACTTTTTCTTTTAAGTATATGGAGGAGAGAATATAATTTCTACTAAAGCATATTCTTCTAAGGACGCCCCAGCACGTAGTTTAGGCGGTGTAATGCCTACCATGATCTCTCCTCTCTCTTAAACCCCCTCTCTCCACCATCTCAGCCTAACCAGTAACCATGCCTAACTCTTACTCGCCACCACCCATTTCCCAAATCCATCAGAAAATAGCCGATACCGTCATTCCGTCTCCACCTAATTCCCAAAACCACCAGAATATTGTCGTTTCAACCCTTCCTTCCAGGCGAGTTCTCTCGCCCCTCCCCCTGTGTCATCCTTAACGATTTCGTGCTGCTTCCGCCCATTTTCCTGCGCTTTCCACCTGCTGTTAACTATGAGGAGAGACAAGGTCCGTGCAGGGAGGAAGAATCTAAGGAGGAATGACAACCGTTCCAACCGGTGTGCAAGCTTGCGTCCAAGCAGAAAGCGTAGTTGGTACATCCAGAATGCGTTGGCAGACCAAGGTTCGAGGAGCCCTTATTCGAGGTATAGACGTGACTTAGATTCTGACCGGTGGTGCCATGGTAGTAACAGTTCTAGAGGTAACACTACTACCACAATATTCATCGATAACATTCATAGAGGAGTTTCGGAGTATCAATTAGGCAAGATCGTTAAAAGGTTTTCTCGGTGGAGTAGGATTTATATTAGTAGAAAATGGAGAGCATGGACTCGAAATGCTTGTGCTTTTGTCGACATTGACCATGTCAAGGATTCCAAAAGGGTGATTGACAGCATCAAAGGTTTGAATATTAATGGGAATAGTCTCTGGGCGAGAATGGAGTTTCAAGGTCCCAAAGCTAGAGAGAGTAGAGATGCTTCTGCAAATCGCTCGTCACAATCCCATAAGATGTGTTCCCAAGTCCAAAAGGATAGTAGTGCTAAATCTAGGCTTTCTATTAAGATTAAATCCGATGAAGGGATGAAGGCGTGTCTATCCAAATATACGACTGTCACTCTCCAAGAAGATAAGAACCTAGGAGAAGCCTTGGATTTTCTTCTCAGTAGGTGGCCAAACATTTTTGGGCTCTTAGCTTTTTCAAGGAGAAAATTTCTCATGCTTTTTAACATAACCCAGGAAGCAAAGGAAGTTATGTTACAATCGGGTGATATGGAAAATGAAGGATTAGCAGTGCGTCATTGGGACAGAGATGACCAAGTTGAGAAGCGTAGGACATGGGTTGTTATTCGTGGTATCCCCCTCCATGCATGGAATAGGGTTAATGTGCGAATAATTGCACAAACAGTAGGGGATGTCATTAAAATTGAAGAAGATGAGAACCAGTTTGTGGGAACGCCGAAATCCGTATTTACAGAGAAACGTCGACCCTCCAGTTGATAAACTGGAAAATTACGGTTATCGTTGAGGACCGCTCCTACTCGGTGTCCATAGTTGAAGTTGGTGACACTAAGATTATTCACGGTACTAAAAAACCTACAGAGAGCATTGTCCAGATTCCTTCCGCTGGTGGAGGTTGTAATCGTGATCGATAGAGTTGCAATAATACGGTTCATTCTCATGAAGGGGGTGGTGATGACAGCTTTCGAAATAAGTCCCGTACAGATGACGAGGCGCAGTGTGGATCGGTAGTTGAGCCAGATGTTGGTGGGAGGCAACAGGATATTCAGCCGACACAATCATTTTGTCATGGTAGGCCGTTAATTCCTAGTCACGAAGCGGCGGCCCCCTTAGTGGTCGATCTGGGGAGATTGACAGATAGCAGCACTGTGCAGAATATTTGTCAACATGAGGGGGAATTAATTGCAGCGGGTCCCGAGACTGGTGCAGGTCCTAAGACAATTGTGGTCCCTGAAGGAATTAAGGAGTCTGAGGTGGGGCAGCACGTCATATCCCCAGATACACAATCTATGGGTATAGGTGGGATACATAATGATGAGGCTGATAATTTATTTGGTGCTCTATTCGATGAGGAGCCGTCTCCTCCTCCAGGAGTTGTGTCGCATCAACAATTTGAGGACGGAAAGATGCTAGATACCGACAAAGGATCAAATAAAAGGGAGTCACGTGCCTCGAGGGGGAGAGGCATACGTCAGAAGTAGAAGTGGCACGCTACACCACAAGAGATAATTCCCAGACAGACACTGATGATTTGACAATACTTGCAGAGTCTCGATCTCGTTCTCCGCTCCTGTTTAATGTTGATGTAGTGAATTCCAATGTGGATGCGCTAAACAGGGCACCGAGACTTGGGCTGAGACTTGGGCAAAATTCATCGCCGCTGGGCCTAAAATCCTCTTTACCACACTTGGAAGATTCTGCGGATGGCAACGACGGGTTAGACCTAGTGGTCGAATTAATCCATAATACCCCCCAAATACTCAGAGAAGGAATATTGATCCGGCAAGGAACGAAATAGGTAAAATCATCAATCCTGATGCAGAAGATGATGAGTGCATCAAATTATTAAGGCAGTTAGGCTGCCATGTGCCGAATCCAACCCAGACCAAAGTGAATCTTATCAATCAAATCAAAGAGCAAATGTGATAGCTTGAGGCCTAGGTACTGGGTTTTCTTTTGGGAGGTTAGTTTAAGGAGGAGGATCGGTTGTGTTTGGGGAGTTGGGGATTTTGTCTAGGATGGTTTTTAGCCCACTAGATGCGAGTAGGTTTTCGTGTCTGAAGGTGCTTGTGTGATTTTGCCTTGTGGATCTGTGAGGGTGTTGGTATGACTGGTTAGTGTGTTGGTGCCTGCTTTGGGTTTTGCTAGGAGTGTTCCATATGTTATTTCCTGAGTTTGGCGGGCACTCCTTTTCCTTCCTGTGCTTTTTCCCACTAGGTTTTGCCTTGGGAGGTTTTAATGAGGCCCGATATTTGTCACTCATCTTTTTAATAAAATGGCTTTAAGCCTCAATTATCAAAAAAAATATGGAGGAGAGAGATATATATGTCACTTGGATTCTATGAAGTTGTGATTTCAGGATAACAAGTATACAACGTCGTATATCCTATTACTGTGATTTAATTTTATCATTTTTTTTCCTTTGATATTATGATTAGTCATTTTGATTTATGTCAAGACGACACTGTTTTATTATATTTATCTGCTTAAACATCTGGAAAGATTCAAGGCCCTTGCAATTAAGCGTATCTTGGTTGGGCAAATAAACTCCTCAAGCGCAATCGTCTACGGTATTTCTCTTTTTAGTAAAAAGATATAGTATAAATAAGGAAAATTTTGTAGAATAATAAGGTCTTGACAGCATTGCTTGCATATTGAACTAAAAAAAAATGGAAGAATCCAATTCCTGAAAAATCAAAGATGAATTCTTAGTCAAAAGATTAAAAATGCGGTAAGGATCAGCCAACTGTGTGAACAATATAAGAGAATAGGAAAGAGAGGAAAGTAAGTACAAAAAGCATTGAAAGTAACTAAGATTTGAGAGCACATACAAGTCATCTAGAAGTAGACATAGAAGCTTTGAGTTTTATCAAAGTTACAATTTGATTATAAACTTAATGTTAAAGATGAGTTTTGAAGTATCTTGACTCTAATCTGTCATAACTTGTGTGTACTATTCTATATATATATACCTCACACCATGTTGAATTTCCATGGCGCAAAATCATGATAAGCATCAATGATAGGTATTAAGAATGCGAATGAAATCATTACACTTAACCTATTTGTTTCTCAAAATGTTTACCGCCCTTTTATTATTTGCTTAAGCCTAATAAATCAATTGACCATATTTGGTTGGAGGCTACAAAAGTTGTTCATGTTTGTGAGCAACTCCTCGTAAAACATAGTTCCCCATGATATTACATTCACACTTCTCTCTTAGGAAGCAAGCATCATAAAAAGTAGAAAAAACTCCGCGGTGACATTAATATAGAATCTTCAAACTAAGCATTGATAACCCGCATTGTCTTACTGTCATGTAACTTTATTGATCACTTCGTTAAAGAGAGAGTGAAGAATAATGCCAGTTCTGATAGATTAAGGGAAGAAAAAGGAAAAGAGACTATATATATATATATTTTTGAAAATAAGCTAGTAACTTTCAGGGCTCAAAAATTAGAGCGGTTAGCTTCTCCTAATTATGTGTAAACATCGGATCCAGTCTAAAACTTTCAAGTCAATAGAAAGGTTATTTACTCTGAACCATAATATAATTTATCATAGGGTCATTGTTGTAAATTTTTAAGAATCTTGTTTTAAGAATTAGGATTTAATTTAATTTAGTCCAAATAACCACTCTATGAGATGTTCCATGAAGTTGAATCTTTACTTAGTACACTAATTAATAGACCCTTTTTCTACTCGATATATTTGATTTTCAGTTGGTACTTTGATAAGTTTTACAAAAACTAGGGTTTTGAAATCATGGAAGGAGCTAGATAAATTTGAGGCTAATTAAGATACGAAACATATGCATCAATCAATCAGTTATTGAAGTGAACTACCTAAGGCCCCTCTGAGACCAGTCAATTACGTTATGGAAGAATCAAATGTTGGTGGCGAATTTGATGCATGGGGGGTATTTTGACCAAAGACAAATACTATAGTAGACCATATATCATTGTCAAAATTGAAAGCCAGGCAAGGAGGTGGGGGTGGGGTTGGCGGGTCAATTTCACAATTTGAGGGAAGATGGGGTCACAGACACCATTGGATTTTAAATTCCTGGCCCATCTTAACTAGAGAGAAGAGAAGACGACAGTCAACATCTTGACCGGTTCTTCAGATCACTGTTTGACCACATACTCTTTGCATATACCGCCAGGTTGACCATCTGCAATTTTGTTTTTGTCTTGTTTCTTTTTTTAATTTATCTTTTGGGTGTACTTGTATATATATATATATATATATATATATATATAAAGAATATTGGTTTATAGTAATAAAACAGTCTTCGTTTTTGTGTTAATATTTGGCTGTAATGGTAGTGCAGTTGTCGTTGTGGGCTGTGTTACGCCGTTTGTGAATAATAAATGAGCCACGCAGGTAACCCGTGACTCACTTCCATCTCTTTGGTGTTAACATCTGACCTACCCCACCCCTCTTCCTCCTTTTCCTTACAATTTGCAGCAGAGCTAATTATTATTATGTAGATGAGTATATTTATTCGATGGAACACTATTCGACCACGGTAAATAAATTTACATATTAGCACAATTAACGTATTTGCATTCTTGAAAACGAGGTTAAATTTATTATTGATATAAAAGTAACATTAATTAAGTGCATCGTTACCATAGTTGTTATTAGTAACAAGTATTTTCCTTCTCAAGTTTTTTCCCATTAGGTTTTACTTGAGCAGGTTTTAATGAGGCCCGAAATACTGGTCCGAATATCCTTTATTAATCAAATGGCGAAAGCCCAAATTATCAAAAAAAAAAGTAACAAGTATTTTGTTACCAAAGATAGTATTAAAGATTTAAAAAAAATTGAGACTACAGTAATGATATATTCATTACAAAATCATATTTTTAGTAACGATATAATTTATAGTAACGAATAAAAGTCGTTATAATAAATAAATTGATCTTTAGTTACGCCATTACGTGTAACGACATGTAACGACTTTTGTCATTACAATAACTCAAATTAGTAACGATTTAGACTTTTGGTAACGATTTTTTTTGTTACAAAAAAACTACATTCTACTAGTGATATAAATGGTGGATAGGTGTTTTAGCATAGTAGTATGGCTATATTATTTTTAGGATAAATTACATCCCGCGTCCATGATGTTTGATGAAATTACATATCCCACCTACGAGGTTTCAAAAATTAGTTTTCCCAACCATATGGTTTCCTCCATTTTAAATCAAGCTAATTTTTCTAATTTTAGTTCAACTTAAAAGATGCTTAAATGTTTTCCAAAATTGACCAAATTTTCATGGACGATGCTAAAGTGTTATATTTTGGTCCAATGTCATATCTAAAGTTTTTTAAGCTCACACGTGACTTGTGGGATCCAATGAAACAAGTAACATGTGATTGTGTTTTCATTAGATTTCATATGTCACAGGTGAGCTTAAAAAACTCCAGATTCAGTACTGGACCAAAATATAACACTGTAGCACGTCCATGTAAAGTTTCATCAATTTTGAATATTTAAGCATCTTCTAAGTGAGGATGTAAAACGGGGGAAACCACATAGGTGAGAAAAGTAATTGCTAAAACCTCAAGGGTGGGGAGTGTAATTTCGCCATACATCATGGGTGGGGATGTTATTTTCCCTATTATTTAATTGGTTGTAGTGGTTTTCATGTGTATCATTTTATACAATTTTAAAATATAATTATAAAAATTAAAGGGTATTTAATCATTTTTTTCTGTTTAGGATTAGTTTTTTATTTATTAATAAGTACAAATATATAAATTAATGAAAAATAGTATGGTCAATGACAAAGTCTCTTACCTCATGTTCTAGTACAAAAAGAGGGGGGAAGAGCGACAACAACCCATATAGAGTGAAAACAACCCACATGATTGGATGCACTAGGCTCTAACATGCATGATGGATTTTTAAATCCAGGGATCACTAGATCCAAACGTTTTCATAACTATATGAGATAGCCCAAGTGGTTCTAAGGAACAAACATTGATTTCATCTATGGATGTCCGTAAAACCGAGATTCATGGGCTACTTCATAGTACAACTTGTACTCTAGCTGATAAATGAAGGATTATGGCCTTTAACATTCCCAGACCATAGGAAAGAACCAAGAAGCTCATTAGTAGATTTAATAATGTTTTTGGGATCATGATTAAAGAGGCTAAAAAACAAACCATGCCATAATTAAAGACAACTAGGATGAGCATGTAGTACCAAAAGAGGGGGGCTGAAAACAACCCATATAGAGTGAAAACAACCCACATGATTGGATGCACTAGGCTCTAACATGCATGATGGATTTTTAAATCTAGGGATCACTAGATCCAAACATTTTCATAACTATATGAGATAGCCCGAATGGTTCAAAGGAAAAAAACATCGATTTCATCTATGGATGTCCTTAAAACCAAGACCCATGGGCTACTTCATAGTACAACTTGTACTCTAGCTGATAAAGGAAGTGTTATGGCCTTTAACATTCCCAGACCATAGGAAGGAACCAAGGATCTCATTAGTAGATTTAATAATGTTTTTGGGATCATGATTGAGGAGGCTCAAAAACGAACCATGCCATAAATTAAAGACGGCTAGGATGAGCGTGTAACGACAAACATAGGAGAGGTACTTACTAACCTAAGATGATTTTTTCCTACAAACGTTTCTCAAAAGGAGGTTAAGTCCGAGGTATTAATTTTTCTAGTCGTGATGAGGATGCCCAAGTAGCAAATGGGAAAAGCGCCCACTGCATGACCACATGAACAGATAGTGGAGGAAGCAGTTGTGGTTGAACCCCGACAAGAAAGATTTCAGATTTGATAAGATTAAGCTTCAGCTCAGAAGCCTTTGAAAATAGGTTGACCTTACTAAGGATGAAGGAAATGAATCCCACTCACCACGAAATAACATAAAAGGAATCATTAGCAAAAAGTATGAAGCAAAAATTTGGGGAATTGTGGAGCTACTCAAGAAGGTGTAAGAGCATCTTTGTGACAAAAAAAAGAGATAGGGTAAGAGGGATCTCCATGGAGAAACCCTCAATTACCTAGGAAAATGCTAGATATCGAACCATTAATGTTAAGGGGGAAAAGGATATGATAGAGGCACACTACATAATCTACTTAGTTAACATAGGGGAAAAGTTAAGAAATTGAAGGGTCGGTTGAAGGAAATCCCAATCAACGTATTTGATGTTTTATGAATGTCCATCTTAATCATGCACCGGGTGAAGGTGTGAGATCTTTGATAATGTTTCATCAAGCTTGAGCAGAGTTAGATGTTATTTAAATTCATCCTCCCTAGACAGCGTTTGTTTGGTTATGGCTAACAAGTGAAGAAAGGACTCCGTTAAGTCTAGCTAAACGTATTTTGTTGATTACATTCTCAATTGTATTAATTGTAATACAATATTGGTCAATTATCTGCCCATAAGCAAGCTGAGTCACTCTTACAGATGAAAGAGATAAGAGTGAAGTTGATTTCCTTGAGTAAGGCTGCCCCGTACTGTATTACTGGTTAACCGTACCTTTTATGGTACTATTATCAAATTGTCATAATTAGACAGTTTTGGTTCAGGTAATGATATGAAATATTATTTATCAGCTAACTGTTGTTAACCGGTTATATATGCATATTATAATATAGTATATTGAAAAAGTTACACGCTAAACAATACAAATGGAAGTCAAAGTCATGAATTTGAAATATTGTATTGGACTATATATGCATTTTGTTCCATGACAAAGGTCTTAAAGTTAGAATTTCTAACCCGGAGCACATAACTAGTTCATTAAGGTGTTACTTGAAATATGTGTATATATGTTTTATCATTCACTATCAAATATGAGAACATCTAGTTAGTAGAAAAACTCTTAAACTGTAAACTTTTTGCTCACTAGGCCTGTTGTTTGATGCAACTAACACTATACATATTTCATGTCATTGAAGTATATGGTGCTTTTGGGTTCCTCATAGTTTGAGATTAGTTTCTAGTTGGGTATCATTTGTATTCCCTAACTTATATTTTTAAATCTTGAACAATGATATCCTAGGATTTAAATAAAGAATTTGGTACCCTAGAAAGTATATTTTTATCTACAGTGAAGAACATGGTAAACAATAGTTAAGGAACTAGGTTTTAAGAGATATCGTCTTAATCTAAATGAACTGTTCTTGACTTGTATCATTCAATTGTATCTCTATCATTGTGATTTTGCAATGTGCATGTTACTTATAATTAAATAATGACTTTGTTAGATGAGTTAGCATTTTATAATGGGTAGATTTAATATTTGTGCTATACGGCATGTGGGTAAAAACAATGCTTGCATATGAAATTGAAGTGGTATATGCTTCTTGGTTAATTGGTTGATTTTAATTGCTTATTTTCATCTAGTTTGTTATGGCTAGCTACCGAGGGTTATAAAAATTAGAGAAAAAACTCAACACTTGGTTTATTGTTATCCTGGAATATCGTCGGCTCTTTTCTCTCTTCAGCAAGAGCCATTTTTTTTCCTTGGTCTCCTTGTTTCCATCACCTCCTCGCTTCTCTCGTCTTCTCATCCCACCGTCTCCTCAATTCCAATGTTGTAATACTTTTCTTGTGATCTTGGTCTATCAGTGACTACTTTTCACTCCCCCTACTCTAAGTGTCTTTTGTTATTCTTGCTTCGGTCTCACCCATGCAAATATTTTGTAAGAGCCTGTCTCACTACCCATAAAAAATGATTGACTTATTTCTCTTTCTCTACAACAAAGATTGGCCTGTTAAAACTGATAGTGACAACTCAATTTATCTATTACCAATTGTCACCCCTTTAGTTAATTGGGATATTTCTTTTGCCTTCCGTTGTTATATCCGATTTGGATCGTCAAAGATTTAGAATACGCAATGGAGTTTCTTTTCTTACCATGTCACGAGAGGATGGCTCCATTGAGGCTCTTATTAGGCAGTGTGAACTGCTCACCCTCACAAATGCATAATCCATGCAGATTTCGTTATATGACATCTCCCACGAGTCAAATAAATTAATTTTAACTTATGTTTTATGGGCTAGCATTTCTTCTTAAAACTAGAAAATCTGGACATTATTCATTTAACAATGGGAAAATTTTGGAGGGTGGAAGAACGCTTAAAGGTGAAGAAGGTGGGCAGGAGTCTGTTCTCGTTCCAATTCCAAAGACCAAAGGAGATGCAAATTGTCTTGCAAAAGGGTCATTGTCCTTTAACAGTTGCTTGTTTGTCATGCAACGAGTTGAGAAGGGACAATCGCCCCGAGACCATGTTTTCTAGTGGGTTCCTTTCTGGATCCATGTATATGGGGTACTCTTTATATTTATAAGATGGAGAGTGCGCGCGCATATTTTGTAAAAATATTGGTTATTTTCTAGAATATGGTGAGGAGGGTCCTAATAAGTCCAGTGATTTTCTTCGTCTCAGGGTTTTGGTGAATGTTCTAGAACCCCTTAAGTGATGCCTTTGTGTTAGTATGGGGGACATAGTATAAGTTCTGACTCATATATGAAAAAATTCACGCATTCTTGTTTCATGTGCAGGCGATCCACTCATGGATCAAGAGAATGTGGTTATCAGAGAATCGGAAGGCATGCTGGCTATCAATATGGCCCTTGGATGAAAGCTGGTCATGCAAGTCCTGAATGGGTTCTCTGGGGTGCTAATGATTCCAAGGTTATAATTACTAGTGATAAGGTGGAGGGGAATCCAAGGATAAATCGAAGGTGGCTCTTTTTCTCCCCCTGGATTCCATCATCAGTTTCATACAGTTGGCGGGGAATACTGCTCAGGAGTAGTTGGATGATCAAATGGAGGTGATTGTTCAGGATGAGGGACAGGTGAAATCTTTAACCTTTGGGGTATCCTTGGAGATACCCAAGGTCACCCATCATAATGCATAATCACGGGTCGGACTGCCGGGGTTAGCTAAAGTCGTGGTAGTCCTTGTTTTTTCTGAAGTTCCTCCGGATCTCCTTCACATGCTCTATGTGTGGTATCTCTGTTTTTCTAGCTATGTAGTATTGCTTGCTTATGGTGGGTGCAATCATTTCTTAATTTTGATAGTTCATGTGGTTATTGTAGAGGTGGTTTGCTTTGTCTTGGAAGCCAAAAGTCGTGTTGTCTTGGAGATAGTTGGTAAGTTACAATCCCATGGGAGTTCGCAGTCTGGGGGCTTGCTTTCTTGTATGTAACTTTCTAATGAATATAAGCATGGTTTGTTTCTAAAAAAACAATATAAATGACATGATTATTGAATCAAGTTTCTGAAAACCATATCAACCAATAAACGGGTAGGCTAACCTTACTGTGTGAACACTCCTGTATTTGAACATCCTGTCATTATGAATGAAAAATCACACATGTTATCAGTCACCACACTCACCGCTACGCTATTCACTACCCCTGCTTTCTAGTGGCGCTGTCCTCTTGGTGGGCTACTTCAAGGATAGGGAAGCTGACTACGTTCAACACGGCCGCAAATTTACTTCTTTAATTTCACCAACGAACATTAATGTATCCAATAGTTTTTTCAAAAATATATCCAATCAATTATAGTTAGCCTTCCATGATATGTATAAATATATTAAATAGATTATAGAACGTATATCTCGTTATTTGTGAACGTATCATGCATGTTTCATATTTCTTATTTAATTTGCATGTGGCCGGCATGTTATTATCTTATTTGAGCCATTTATAGTATTGTCCTCGTCATATAAGAATGCATCTCAGTCTGGATACGCACAAGTGTACAATGTAACAAGAATATTAATATATTGTCTAATATAAAAAGATGTAGTAACGTATACATATTATATATAGTATGTAACTAACCTAGTTTGCGGGACAATTAATGTGATGTTAGTACTAGTATATATCAGAACGTAAGATCAATAATATAGATAGCAACTGATCGAATGAAATATTGATCTGAAAGCTACATTTCCTTTCCATTATCATTATCTGTACTTTTAGTTTGACTGTTATAAGTTGCCTCAGATTCAAGGAAGAAGCAAGTGGTATCCAAAGTACGTACGCTAGCTATTCAATCCTTAAGTGAGCTTCGCTAGACGCAAAAAACTAGTTATATTTGGTTGTCTAAACATATTCAGGGTTCCCTATAAGTATGAATTATAAGCAACTAACAATGGTTTATTTATACTTGGAAATTTCTATAAAACCGTAATCGAGAT
Organism: Limonium bicolor; assembly: GCA_023374045.1. Classification (NCBI taxonomy): domain Eukaryota; kingdom Viridiplantae; phylum Streptophyta; class Magnoliopsida; order Caryophyllales; family Plumbaginaceae; genus Limonium; species Limonium bicolor. The sequence goes on along the minus strand of CM041782.1, from coordinate 270,439,650 downwards.
TTTTAAAAGTTGTACAGAGTGTCACTAAAACCGATAATTGAACATATATGTGATAAAATATTAATTTTATAGGTCTTTTATAATAGTTTTCTAAGCGTTTAAGGATTTAGAGTTTAAGATTCAAGCATTTGGGTTTAAGGCTTTGTTCGGTATGACTCTTTTGCAGCATATTTGGATAGTTGTTTTGCGCTGGTATATTTACTGGCAGTTTTGTGCTGGCATATTTATAATTGTTTTGAAAACTGTTATTTGACGGTGTGATATATTTGTAGCATAAGTTAGTTAAGTTAGTTATGTGCAATGCGTTTGTCGTTTTCTGTACTACAATTATAAATATTATATTAAGCATAATGATAGAAGGGAAAATTCACAAACAATATATTACTACAAGTAGTTAATTTACAGTAAAAACCCTATAAGAAAACAAAGAAAATAAAATATTTATATAACCAATAAAAATTTCTATTTTTATTATTTAAGTACATTATATTGCTATTTTCTAAAATTTTATAATTCTTACAAATATATATGCATAATGAAAAGACAAAAAGAGTTTCAAATTTTTTGATAATGTTGTGAATCTATTTAATGAAGTTTTAACTTTTATAATATATAATATTTTTATAACTTTTTATGTTAATAAATGCATATATATATATATATATATTCACTTTTTATATTTTTTTAATTTTTTTAATTCATATATCAACTAGTTTGCATATTTATTGTTTTTTTATTAATCTGTGGCATTATAAATAATATATTGTGACTTAGTATTATTAATGTGATTTCTTTTGAATTCGGCTAACATCTAATAAGAAAGTAAGTAGTACTATTTTGATAAGTTGTTTGAAGCATTGAGTAACTTGTAACAAATAAAGTAACTCGTAACAAATGTTATAAGATAAGTAGTTTTTTGTAATCAAAAGTTGTAGTAATTGTGAAGGAAAGGAAGAAGAGAAGCGGAAGTGAAGACCCGGGAAGAAAAAGAGCAGCATATGTCATGGGCACTTATGCCCTTTTCAACCAAACAACAAAAGAAAAAAGTAGGACTAGATTAGCATATGTCACGACATATATGTTAGCATATATACCGGGGCCGAATGCAACCTAAGTCTTAAAGTTAACAGCACTAAAGAGTTGGATTAAGATTTAAAGTTTAAATTAATAACATTGTTGGCATGGAATATTTAAATTGTTAATTTCATGCCTAAATATCCTTATTGACCATCTCTTTAATTCCCCGGCTGACTAACCGATACGTATGCATCAAATTCACCCGTGTTTCCTCGGCCAGTGGTCAGCCGGTAGTACGGCTCCTGATGAGACCCCCAGCCAACTCACCCGCAATCCCTTCTCTCACCATCTTAATATTTGTAGATAGATTAGTATAGCTTTAAATAATATGTAAATAATATGTGTCAAGTTTTTATTAGTTTTATTTTGGATAGAACCCATCTCCATCTTTATCTTAAATCTAGTATTTGATGCTTTTTGATAAAGTTTGACATTAATCTGATCAGAAAACGGACTAGTTTACATTTGTAATCTCTAAACCTGTTTATTTGTGTTTTTGAATGAAGTTACAAGTTTACTCAAAAAAAAAAAAAAACTCGTCAGCGGCCATAATCTTACTGGACACGTACGGTAATGAGCTACGTCCCTAGCAATCTCTATAAATATTTCTTGTATTCTATTTTTTTTTATATAAGTATGGCCTTGAGCCTACATTAGAAAATCATCAAAAGGATAGTCAATATTAAAAGCCCTAACTATCTTGATGGGAATGTCTTCATCCATCCAAACTTTGAAGTTAGAGGAGATATTAAACAACTTAGAGCATAGAACTAGAGTTAAGTTCCAAGGATTAACTTACAACTACACTATCAAAAAGAGAGATTAAAGCATGAATTTCCTTGGAAGGATCTGAATCGCCCTCTTCTATGACCCTTAGAAGGGCTTTCTGATTTTCTTTCTTAGTGACTTGAATCTCCACTCTCTTATAACCATTCTCATAGGCCCACTTCATCCCAAAGCTGATAGCTTCTTCTTCATCTTTGTCATTAGTCTTTCTGTTTTTCATTAGCTTGTTAAAGATCATAACCGGCTCTCCTTTGCAGTCTCTCCAAATACCAGCGACAATTCTTACCTTCCCTTTGCATCTGTTAGTAGTCCAAGTGAGTCTAACACTTTCCTGCATAGGGGATATCTGTTCATTAGTAACAGCAATTGAGTCATTCCTAGATGGAATAGAAGAATGATAGTTATCAGTAAAAGCAAAATTGCTTTCCACCAAAGCTATCCAGCTAGCTTCAGAATTATGCCTAGCATAATTCTTAGTGTCATATAGAACCCACATTGTATTAGCAACTTTAGCCAATTTCTCTTTGTCCCACCTCCTAGCAGAGTCAAGAACCCACAAATGAGCACTCTGATCTCCTAAAGAATCCATCTCTATTCTATTGAAAATGGCATGATCTGCTTCCCAAGGAAAGCACTTCTACTCTCCCTCAACAGTGAAACTTTTGTCAAACCCATGCGCAAATTTGATGGAACGGACAACGGCGCACTTAACTTTGTAAGGTATGCTTGGTGGCAGTCCAGTCAGTGTCATATTGTTGAGATGACATATATGATGAGAAGAAAATTTATATTAATTTTAAATGGTTGTAACTTTTAATATATAAATTCATAATGAAAAAAATTATATCACTGTACAATTAAATTCAAGCTCTTCAAAACAAGACCAGACATGGATATGTTTTGATAACTTTGAAAAAATTTATTTTTACTTGTGTATGATGATACACTAAAATGATGATATGATTCATTATTTTTTTTATATTATGATTCATTAAAATTGATATTATGATTCATTAATTAATAAGTGGTGAATTAGATAACAAACTTCGGAACCGATAAAAAATTATTATTGTTTTGTAGTGTATTATTATTGTTGTATGGTGCATTTTAAATCTTCTATAGTGAATCATGTATTTTCCATACATATCAAATATTGTTTTGTGTTGCATTATTGTTTAACTTTTTTATTTTTATATGTTTGCGATGATACAATAAAATGAAGATATGATTCATTAATTTTGATATTATGATTCATTAAAGTTAATATTATGATTCATTAACTAACAAGTGGTGAATTAGATAATAAACTTTGAAACTAATAATGGATCATTATTGTAATGTATTATTATTATTATTGTTGTTGTTGTTTTATGGTGTATTATTATTTATATGATGTATTATAACTCTTATATAGTGAATCTATATATTTTTCTAACATACCAATTTTAAAACAGATAATGAGTTACTATTGTTTTGTATTGTATTATTATTGTTGTATGGTGTATTGTAAACTATATATGGTGAATCAGGTATGGTTGATATGTACAGATATATACATATAAATAATATAAAATTTCAAAGTTATCAAAACATATCCATGACTGGTCTTGTTTTGAAGAGCTTAAATTTAGATGAACAATGATATTTTTTTCATTTTGGACTTATACATTAAAAGTTAAAACAATTTAAAGTTAATATGGTAAAAAGTAACCCAGTCAGCAAAACAGTCCAGTCAACAACTGACTGGGACTGCCAAATCAATGGATTGTACGGTATATGGAGCGGGCAATCCGCACGTTCTACCTACTCAAACCCATGTGGGGTATGTCTTTAACGATAGAACCACACACATATATATAGCATGTTTTCTTTACTTTGGGTTCGTTTGGGGACAGCTGCTGGAGGTTGCTGTTGGGTCCTGCTGTTGGAAATTGGGAAGTTGTCTGCTGATTGTCTTGTAGAAGCTGTCAGCTGCTAGTTTTGGTGTTTGGTGGAACGTCTGCTGATGGTTTTAAAAAGCAGAGACAATTGTTAGGTCCTGCTGCTGAAATTTGAGAAGCTGTCAGCTGATGATTTTGCAGAAGCTGTCGGCTACTGGTTTTGGGTGTTTGGTGGAACCCTGCTGATTTTAGAAATTGAGAAGCTGTCTGCTGCTGGAAGCTGTTCCCCAAACGAGCTCTTTATGTTCAAGCATTCAAATCTAATCTCACAATCAAAGAGTTAATTTAAATAAAACCTATATTACAGCCTAACATACATGAAGTTCATAAATGTTGCACACATGATGGATTATGTTATTAAAAATGTAGGTATTAAGGTTTAGGTATTGAAATGTAGATTTATGGGTTCATAAATTTCGTTAATAAAAGAATAAAGTTATATTACAAACAATATTAAACTAAGAAATTTTGATAATCTTAGTGACATCTTGTAAATTTTCCATTCAAATTGAACGGAATGTATTTTTGTGTTTTAACGCTTTATCTATCAATATCTGATATGTTTTTCGAAATCACCACTGTTGGAGCGTAATTTGTGGGTTTCGGGTAATCCACGGAATGGATTAAGGTTATCTCTTTGTGGTGCGGTATGAACGTTATAATTACCAACAACAAGTAAGACACAAGGTTTATGTGGTTCGATTTGAATAATCTAGTCCACGGGAGTTATTGGAAGTTTTTAATAGAATGAGGAGAGTACAAATAAGGGAGAGAGATAGAGAGTTTGTTCGAGTGTTGTTCACAATGTATGTATCGCGTGATCCTTCTTTCTAAATGGGCACTACTAGAATATAATTGTTTAGTAACAACAAAAAATCGTTACCAAAAATCAAAATCGTTACTAATCTAATTTATTGTAACGATTTTTGTCGTTACATATCGTTACACGAGATGGCGTAACCAAAGATCAATTTATTTATCGTAACGACTTTTCTTCGTTACTAAAAGTTATATCATTACTAAAAATATGATTTCATAACATTTATATCATTACTATAGTCTTAATTTTTTTTAATCTTTAATACTATCTTTGGTAACAAAAAACTCGTTACTATTAACAATTATGGTAATGAATTTAAGTCGTTATCAGAACCTTTGTAATAAAAAATCTGATTTTTACTAGTGGGGGATGGGTGGTTATTTATAAACGGAGGGTTTGACGAGCTGAAGGGTTTCCCGGCTTGCTACTTATTTCTAGCTAGAACGATGACACAAGCTACTCCCACACGGAGTGGGGCTAATGTCATCTGCAGATTGCTTCGTTAAAAAGGAAGCTTCCTTCATCTGTCCATGTATGCATTAGTATTGGGGGAGGATACATCAGTCTTGGGGGATAATGGCACACCAAGTGAGGCTCGTGGCTTGAGGTAATTAGTTGTCAGATGCGACTGATCGGACAAAGTAGTGCGATGTGCTCGACAAGTCATGAGTCACTTTTTGGTACCTGGGTCAAGATGGAGGTGGTGAGAGAGATTGGTCGGATCGAGCCTAGCCAGATGGCTGAATCCAGATTGTTTCTAGTGGGATGGTGGAGGATCTGGCTTCTTTGGTGTTGAGGCTCGTGTTTGGGCGAATCCGGTTCTATTGTGTCGGGTTGTTGATTACTCTGTGTCAACACCAACCATACTTCATTAACTTAGCATATGAAGTACTTTACAGATGTACTAAAGAACAAAAAACAAACTAACAAGTCCAGCTGCTACGCGCAACCAATTCCCCTTGGGAGGCTGCATGAGCAGCTTAAGGAAAGACCAACCAACACCACTATAGATGCGCCCTTGAAGCTCCACGTGCTTCTAAACAACTAAGGTAGTAGATCTTCCAACTGCACCTATTTACAAAACCAGACCAACTATGAAAACTGCAAAAGTACCACTACTAAGATGCCCCCAAGATGCAAAATATGTACCAAAACCGACTAACAACAACCATAGAGAATGAAACTACATAAGTACCACTACTAACTGCAACAAGAGTTGTAGCATAAGCATTTCAAAAGCTAATATACCAACCGCATTTAAAGCTAACTAACTAAACATCAATGTGAACATTAGATTACCAACAACAACAAAACTGGCAAAGCACCGAGCCACCTCCAACCTCATATGTGCACCAGCGTAACTCCATCCAAGTCGGAGAAAAAATGGGTCACAGTGAAAACCATATTGAGCATAAATTCTCTTGCACATAGAGTGAAGCCATAAAATATAACACTTATGCATGTCCACTGAAGACAACATCGTCATAATCTCATATTCGTCAACTATATAACCAGATTCAGCTTCACGTTGCCACCACAACCACCGCAAGAAGATTTAACAAGCACAACGGGGACAAGAGGTACAGAGGATGACATATCAAGGTTGGATAGATCGGAGATGGAGTCACACTTGTCAAAAGTGGATATACAAGCGATCACCAATGGGCGTGCTTTCTCCAAGCGGCGCTCCAGATTAACTGACTGTAACTCAATTTTCTGCCAAGGAACTGAGAGGCAGTAGCCACCTCCACCCCTATTCTCATCCTCGTATCTTCAGCATAATAAAATTTCACGTCTCCCTATAATGTTCACAGAATCGCGATTCGATCCCACGATCCTACAATTTTACGATCCAAATTCATAGTTACAATCCGGATCACATATAGGATCGCAGCCATGTAGGATCGTCAAAAAATCACGATTCCATTGCACGATCCTACGATCCTACACTCTAGATCCATAGTACGATCTTATGATCCCATCGATCCCAACTTTATTTATAGTTTTTTTATATATCAATGTGAATTATATCTTAATAAAATATAAAGAAACAAAAAGTTCTCAAAATTTGTAGATAGTTTCATAATCCATAAAATTATGACTTTGAACAATGCACCTGGATGTTATTAAAACAACTTTTATATGTAGATTTATTTGAGGTAGGATAAGGATTAAGACTGGAATATCACTTTTTGTTACTCTCCATCATGAAAGATTACAATATGTACCTAGGTATTAAAAAAAGTATAACATTTAAAGTGTTATTTAATATTGTAATGATTGAAAAATTCAAAGTTATAAAGCTCTAAAGTAGAAATGAAAACAAAAACTTAAAAGAACCAATACAAATTTATAAAATATTATTAATTACTCTTATCATTTTTTTCTTCTTGGTTTATAATTGAAACAATAAGTTGTTACAACTCATTTTGACTTATGTTCCATTGCTTACTTACTCTTTTGAATAAGCATGAATAGGAAAACTCATGATTTTGTAAGTAAAGTACTTGTAGCTCATAATGTTTGTCGTGAGGGTGATGAAAGAAATAAAGACGTACATACAAATTATGAAGTTTGTGGATTTGATTTATGTTTAACCTATCTTATTAAACTTTATCTTTTTTATGGACAATACTATGAGAATTCATATGTTTTGCTTATCTATATTTCAATTTTGAAAGTGTACTATCATAGCTGTGGTCTTAACTTTTATTTTTTAATTCAATAATGCTATATATTCTAGCTCTGATACCAAAACTGTGATGCGCAACCTCTAAAATGGAAAATTTTCTCGCTACAAGACATCACAAGACAAACATTCCACTGATCACACAAGCACGCAAGCACACAGACAAGCATTCACAAGAATACAAGCAAACAAGCATGCAAGTTGACAAGGTTAACATCACCGGCGTCGGGCTGTGAGCCTCGATTTTAAACCCTATCCTATGTGGATTAACTTGATTGGGATCTAATCGGGTTTTAGGTCCACTTATAGCCTAAGATTAATAACTATGTCATATAACAATAATTATTAAATCCTAAGTTAGCTCACTGGAACCTATTATGAGTCACCACCTAATTTTTACCTAGATCAAATTAGGAAAGGAGAGTTCAGGTTCGGGGGCTTGATATTCGACTTAATTAGGGTTCAAATTACTTTCATTACCCTTCCTAGGTCGTTTTTCCTCTACTTGGTTTATTTACAGCTTATTACGAGTCGTTTTAACCTAAGTGCGCGAGCTTCTGTTTTTTTGTGTTTTTTAGCATTTTTTGACAGAAAATTAAAGTGAAATTAAAAGCTATCTAAACTAGGGTTTCGGAGGCAGAATTAGGTCAAATTTTGCTTACGTCCGTAGCCACGGGCCCCATGTCCGAGACCACGGACCCCAGTTAACCTAATTATACAGATGAGTCGAAATTAAAGGAAAACAAAAAATTGCAGAGTCCGGGGCCACGGACAGGCTGTCCGTGGGCCCGGACATTATTAGAAAACCTAAATTTTGAATTTTTTAAAATCCCACCGCCGTCCGTGGGCGTCCGGGCTTACGGACAGGGAGTCCGGGACCCCGGACATGACGTCCGTGGGTGTGGACCAACCTCGGACGGCGGCGTTGAGGCTGTTCCCGAAGGTGTTTTTGGCTCAAATTTTATGGGTGTGTAGCCTGAAAGATGTACAAGACATTACTGATTGAAAGTTCTCAATTTGAATTCGAATTAAGCACGAAACTTGGTAAACAAGTTATTGTACAGAAGCTTAAACAAACAGCAACACAGAAGCGTAAAAAGGTTAGTTTGAGCCCAAAATTTGACAGAGAGTTAATAAGGTCGTGGGGAATTAGAAAAGTAGAATTGTAACCTGTTTTACCTTCGAATTCAAGAGGATTCTTCACGTTGGGATTCTTTGGAGGCTCCGATGGTGCCGGTTCTGGATTGTGTTCGACCCGAGCTTCTGGTTGTTGATTGTTGAAGGTGTTCTTCACGTTTTGGAGGTGGTTTGGTTGATGTTTGATGATTGATGATGTTGTGGGAGTTGAAAAATATGTTTTGGTGTTGATTTTGGTGAGATTTCGGTGTTTGATTGGGGCTCTGGAGTTCAAAAACGTGGAGAGAGAGAGACGGCCGCCTTCTTTGAGAGTCTAGGGTTCTTGAGGTTCTCCTTTGATCATGGGATAAGGTTCCTTATATAGGCTTCCTTAAAGATAGAAAAATCCGGTAAAAACCGAGATTTACCGACGTTTTAGCTCAAGGGCTTCCAAAAGGAATTTGATTATGAAATTTTACACATGGGTAAAGGATGATATTTCTGAATTTTCTAAAGTGGAATCGAATTTTTTGGACATTGGAATATTTTTAAATTCAATTTCTCGTCAGATTCAATCAGAAATTGCTAGAAAATTATTGGAAATTCGAAAAATCAAAATTCCAACGCCATTATGCTTCAGATGTCATCCTCTATCATGGTTTAAAATTTCAAAGCATTTTGAATTGATTTGACCCTTATTTGGAGGAGAGAGAAAGCCTATAGGGGGCTTAGGAGCCTTGAAAAATTACGAAAATGCCCCTGGAGATGACTAAGCTATCCCTAGTACTCTGAGATGTGCCGATCGAATTGGGAACCCTCGCTACTAGCCTATTAGTAGAGACTCTCTTCCGGGGGGTTGAAATTTTGGGTATAACAGATTGCCCCCCTTCAACTAGACTTTGTAATGGAAATGAAAAGGCTAGTTGATGCTTGAGTGATACCCCAAAATTATGGATCTTAAAAGACCACACGTGCAATCCGACAAGTTGCGTCGAGCTATTCTAAGGCGCTGACTACCTATGAGTAAAGTGGAAGGGTGTCGAGCGGTTCTAAGGCGTCGACCACATAAAGGTAATAATGAAGTAATGCCAGACTATTCTAAGGCGCCGACTACCTATAAGGATGATATGACGTCAAGATATTCTAAGGCGTTGACTACCTATAATGAATGAGATGATGTCAAGCTATTCTAAGGCGTTGACTACCTATAATGAATGAGATGATGTCAAGCTATTCTGAGGCGTTGACTACCTATCAGTGATTGAAAATTGGTGTTGGGTCGAGTTCTTCTATTCGGGTGAGTTCTGCTGCTCTAGTGAGTTCTGCTGCTCTGGTGAATCTGAATCTTTGGCTGAGAATCTGTATCTCTGAAGAGTCTGTACCTTCGGCTAAGAATCTGTATCCCTGAAGAATATGTACCTTCGGCTGAGAATCTGAATCCCTGAAGAATCTGTATCTTCGGCTGAGAATCTGTATCTTTGAAGAATCTGTATCTTCAGCTGAGAATCTGTATCTCTGATCGGGTGAGAATCTGTATCTCTGGAGAATCTGTATCTTCGGCTGAGAATCTGTATCTCTGATCGGGTGAGAATCTGTATCTCTAAAGAATCTGTATCTTCGGGGCGAGAATCTGTATCTCTGAAGAATCTGTATCTTCGGCTGAGAATCTGTATCTTTGAAGAATCTGTATCTTCGTGGTGAGAATCTGTATCTCTGAAGAGTCTGTATCTTCAGGGTGAGAATCTGTATCTCTGAAGAATCTGTATCTCCGGGGCGAGAATCTGTATCTCTGAAGAATCTGTATCTCCGGGGCGAGAATCTGTATCTCTGAAGAATCTGCATCTTCGGGGCGAGAATCTGTATCTCTGAAGAATCTGTATCTTCGGGGTGAGAATCTGTATCTCTAGTCTATGATGAGGAGTTTCATGCAGACGGATGCAAGGTAAACTTTATGCAAATGATCATGATGAAAGTTGATTATGAAAGTGCCAAACGTGGTAGTGTTTGAAGAAAATTCTGTTTAGTGAAAAGGAAAGTGAAATTATCATCTCCTAACTATAGACTTCGGACTTGTAATTTATCTCCTACGAGATGAACATGCCGCCGGTGGGGTATGGTGTATGATGTGAAGGTAAGGGCTTATGTGGGCCTATGGTGTTTGATGTGCAGGTAAGGGCTTATGTGGGCCTGTGTGGTGTATGAAGTGAAGGTAAGGGCTTATGTGGTGGTAAGGGCTTATGCCTGTGGTGGGATGGTGGTGCTCAAGCTTTAGGTTTCAATTGGTGTTGTCATGGCAATTGTTGGAACCAACAATTGCCCCTAGTATTTTCCTTAGGACAATCTGAGCTAGAGTTCATGGCAATTGATCGGAACGATCAATTGCCCCCAGTATTTTCTTTGATTAAACGTGCGAACAAGTCTCATCCTCACAGGGTCGAGGCTTATGCTTTGATGTGGTGCTTCCTATCCTACACTCAACGTGGTTGGTGTTTGCACTCATTTCTCGCTCATGGTCATAACCTCTAGACCATTGAATTCGATATTTGATGGATTTACGCATTTGATCTGTTACTTTCACGTGATTGGACACACAACTATCAAGTCGGAAGTCTTCAGAGCTTATAACGTGGCCATAGGGTGTGATGAAAGACGACGGGATCATGGAGGGATATTTGAGGTATGTGGAGCCTAAATGGGTGACCAAAGCTGCAACTTGCGTCTTCTCTCGGATTCATCTTCATTGTCTTGAAGTTGTCTGGCTGCTTCATGTTGACGTTGTTTTCGAGCTTCTGGACCTGGACTTTTGAAGTTGTCATTTACACCATTTCTCTTTTTTGTCATTTGGACTTCTTCGAGGCACTTCGGGTTTGCCTTTTTGTTTTATCCTTTCTTGACTTTGCCTTCGGGGTTCTTGTGTTTCCCGGTTTTGGGCTTCGAGAGCTGTTTTGATGTGAGCTCTTTTGATCCTGTGTCACTCTGGGACCATTTGCGGATCGCTTCGTCATGCTGATAGCGGCATTGCTTCTTTGGACTGATGAGAATGTTATCTGAGAGTCAGGCTCCTCGCTTCCTTTGATCACCAGGTCGGACATTCATCATTGGCTGGGTTATTTTGTGGAGCTCATAATATTGAAAAGGGATATACGAAAGGCTCAACGGGGGTGCCTACGGTTTAATGATAGGGTTTACAAGCTTTTGGCTATGTGGTGCTGTACCTAGGTGCTTCGTCATTCCTGATAGTTGTGTATCCGTTCTTTGTTACTTTTCGCAGGTCTAAGAGTAAATTTACAAATCATCTCCTTCGGTCGGAGTTATGCCGTTTACCTCACCTTTGAATGTGGTCTCACCAGAATCGTGTAAAAATGACACGCTTGTTCACTCATGGTTTTTCCACTCAAGACACTCTCGTGAATTTCACTCAGAGACTAGTTCGCACGCGTAAACGAAAGATTAAAGATGACGATCCTGAACTCAGATTGCCCCCAGTATTGACCTGGGGTTTATGACAACACTTAAACAGATGTGGATTTTCGAATGCTTTGTGGATATTATGGGATAGTCTATGGTGTGAGGACGAACATGTTCACCCTTTTAGAAACAAAAGACAAGTCGTTCTATTCCATAGTCGGGAAATGATTACTCTGTGATCCCTTAATAAAAACATTTTTTTTGTTTTGTTTTGTTGAATGAATGCACACAAAATTACGAAAATAGAACTATGCTCTAATTCACGAATGGAAAGATAACATCAAAAGTTGTGATCTAAAATGATAAAGGAAGCTAACTACCATAAAAGTTAGAAGAATGATTGAGAAAAGAAAACTACTAAATCGAGAAAACTTCTGAAATAGTGATGTTGAACAGTCTGATGCCAACGTGTTGAAGACTCGAGCTGTTGACCGTCGGGGCGCCATTGACCATGATTGTCTTCCTTCCAAACTTCGAGTAGGCCCTGTAAAATGTCTGAACTAGGAATGCCTATGGGTTATGTAGGAAGTAACTGGGCCTGAGTCGTCGCCAAACTGAGAGTGAAGTGCATAGATTAGAGTGATATATTCCTAGACTAGAGCGGACATGTAGGTGTGACTCCAGAAATTGAGCAAACAAGCTGAAAGAAATCACAAGGACCGTGAATGGGCCACTGGGCCGAGGGATAAGCCTTGAGGTCTAAATTCGTTTGATGCTCTTGTTGGGCCATGAAGCCGGAAACTGAAATGAATGAGTTATGCTAACCATCTTGGATTCAAATGTTTTATGGGCCAAAATTCTGGATTGAGAACGAAGCTCATGGGCCAAAACTATGAATTGGTCTATGGGCTCAAATGGAATGAGTTATGAGTGTGGTACTTGGGCCAGAATGACTGCTCTATATGTGAACTGGAATTCGGGCCGAGTGATTTTGGTTGGGCCTAAAAGATGACACCTAGATCTAGGGTTTTGGGTTAGGGTCATGATAAGAAGTCTACCTAGACTAGAATGAGCCCTTGGGCCAGAATGTGTTTGGGCCTGAAGTAAAGCACATGAGCTGGAATGGTCCCTAAATCACAAATGGGCTTAACTTTCTTCGGGCCAGAGAAGATTGTTGCTAAGCCGAAAAAGATTTTATTTTCAGGACTTGTGAGATATTTCAAGTTCAAGTGGATTTCCTTTTTATGGGCCTAGAACTAATTGGATAATTCAAATTGGGCCAGAAGAGAAATCACCTAAGTCTAGGCTTTTGGGCCGAAGCCCGAACGACTCACATGTTAAACCAAACAGGGCCTCTAGGCCGCAAACAAATAGAGCTGCCAATTCGTGTTGGGCTAGGTCGATGTAGGAGAAGTTCCTATCAATCTCTAGGCTGGGTAGTGGGCCGGTCATGCAGGTAAACAAGGCCCACACAAATTCAACATGTCCTCACTAGATGTTAAGATTAAACCGGGTATGGATCGATCCGGAGAGATGCTTAGGGCTTGGGCCCAGGTCGCCACAAAGGAATAGGGCTTGCACGCTATTCTCTTTGGGCTTCCCCACTTTTTTCACATCACCTGAAGGTGTGCGTCTACGGTCGGGTCTTTGACTGACCAAACAATGGGCTAGGTAAGGGCACTGCCAGGAAAACGCTTGGGGCTAAAGCCCAGGTATTAAGGGGATGTGGTTAGACGACATCCTCCTCTTTTCCCCCGCTTATTCATCACCTAAAAGGTGTGAGTCCCTGACAGGGGACCCTCAAACGGGTCCCTGGGTGAAATCGGTTTGTGTGGACCCTCGCTCTCATATGATGCAAAGGTGCAGAAATTAAAGTGCGCACAAAAGTAAACAAACAAAGTAATAAAGCCATAAATAAACATTTTCGAGTTAAGCCCTCTTTCTTAAAATTAAAAAGTTAAAATTAAGAGTTTGTCCCCAGCAGAGTCGCCAGTCTGTGAGCCTCGATTTTAAACCCTATCCTATGTGGATTAACTTGATTGGGATCTAATCGGGTTTTAGGTCCACTTATAGCCTAAGATTAATAACTATGTCATATAACAATAATTATTAAATCCTAAGTTAGCTCACTGGAACCTATTATGAGTCGCCACCTAATTTTTACCTAGATCAAATTAGGAAAGGAGAGTTCAGGTTCGGGGGCTTGATATTCGACTTAATTAGGGTTCAAATTACTTTCATTACCCTTCCTAGGTCGTTTTTCCTCTACTTGGTTTATTTACAGCTTATTACGAGTCGTTTTAACCTAAGTGCGCGAGCTTCTGTTTTTTTGTGTTTTTTAGCATTTTTTGATAGAAAATTAAAGTGAAATTAAAAGCTATCTAAACTAGGGTTTCGGAGGTAGAATTAGGTCAAATTTTGCTTACGTCCGTAGCCACAGACCCCATGTCCGAGACCACGGACCCCAGTTAACCTAATTATACAGAAGAGTCGAAATTAAAGGAAAACAAAAAATTGCAGAGTCTGGGGCCACGGACAGGCTGTCCGTGGGCCCAGACATTATTAGAAAACCTAAATTTTGAATTTTTTAAAATCCCGCCGCCGTCCGTGGGCGTCCGGGCTTACGGACAGGGAGTCCGGGACCCCGGACATGACGTCCGTGGGTGCGGACCGACCTCGGACGGCGGCGTTGAGGCTGTTCCCGAAGGTGTTTTTGGCTCAAATTTTATGGGTGTGTAGCCTGAAAGATGTACAAGACATTAGTGATTGAAAGTTCTCAATTTGAATTCGAATTAAGCACGAAACTTGGTAAACAAGTTATTGTACAAAGCTTAAACAAACAGCAACACAGAAGCGTAAAAAGGTTAGTTTGAGCCCAAAATTTGACAGAGAGTTAATAAGGTCGTGGGGAATTAGAAAAGTAGAATTGTAACCTGTTTTACCTTCGAATTCAAGAGGATTCTTCATGTCGGGATTCTTCGGAGGCTCCGATGGTGCCGGTTCTGGATTGTGTTCGACCCGAGCTTCTGGTTGTTGATTGTTGAAGGTGTTCTTCACGTTTTGGAGGTGGTTTGGTTGATGTTTGATGATTGATGATGTTGTAGGAGTTAAAAAATATGTTTTGGTGTTGATTTTGGTGAGATTTCGGTGTTTGATTGGGGCTCTGGAGTTCAAAAACGTGGAGAGAGAGAGAGACGGCCGCCTTCTTTGAGAGTCTAGGGTTCTTGAGGTTCTCCTTTGATCATGGGATAAGGTTCCTTATATAGGCTTCCTTAAAGATAGAAAAATCCGGTAAAAACCGAGATTTACCGACGTTTTAGCTCAAGGGCTTCCAAAAGGAATTTGATTATGAAATTTTACACATGGGTAAAGGATGATATTTCCGAATTTTCTAAAGTGGAATCGAATTTTTTGGACATTGGAATATTTTTAAATTCAATTTATCGTCAGATTCAATCAGAAATTGCTAGAAAATTATTGGAAATTCGAAAAATCAAAATTCCAACGCCATTATGCTTCAGATGTCATCCTCTATCATGGGTTAAAATTTCAAAGCATTTTGAATTGATTTGACCCTTATTTGGAGGAGAGAGAAAGCCTATAGGGGCTTAGGAGCCTTGAAAAATTACGAAAATGCCCCTGGAGATGACTAAGCTGTCCCTAGTACTCTGAGATGTGCCGATCGAATTGGGAACCCTCGCTACTAGCCTATTAGTAGAGACTCTCTTCCGGGGGGTTGAAATTTTGGGTATAACACGGGCACAAGGCCCAACCAGCCTTATGCATGCCTATCCCGGGCAGGGCAAGGTCTGTGCCTCAAGACAGCCACCACCATAGCCTGACAGGGACTAGAAGTGGACTTTAACCACCCAACGACGAGCTCTCAACACCGACTCACTTATCCCGACACTAGACTTCAGGACTAGTGGGGCTGGGTCCCGATTGTTTAATCAACACCGTCCCTAGGACCCAGGCCCAGGTCCAGAGGCATCAACTCCCAAGCAGCTATCCAACAATAGAATCCAACACCAAGCTGGATCCATGGTAACTCAAACTCCAAGGAGTGAGCTGACCCAAAGCCTGCCACAAAGAGGGAACCCCGGACCGTCGGCGGAGCGTTCCAACGTGGGCAACGTTGAACACTCGTCTCCTCCCTAATCCAAACCATCCCTGTCGTAACCCTTTATCGGATCTCACAGGCGCGTCGCCCATCCCGCCATAAGTATAAGGGACAGGGTGCCAACAAGGTGCCATGCATCTTGTCAGCTCCACCTCATGATCGCAATCTCCGTCGTTAACACCACAGGCTATTGACAAAAGCTACTAGCCCCAAGCCTTACGACCCGGGTCTAGGTCTAGGCTGTCCGACAAGGGCCTCTCATCCTCAGCATACCTGCAAGAGAACTCAAAGGTGTAATATATGGGTGACTGAAGTCATTACAACATTGGGATAGCTGAATAGAATATGGCTACTTCTTTTATTCATTATGTAACTTGATTACATTCGGTATCATTACATCCAGTACAAATGACCCCCAACTCAAGCCACATTACAAAATGGGGCATGACAAACCACCCCCACCTATTTCTTTGCCGTCCCCGGCAAAACGTCTAGGTACATTTTTATTTTATCCTGAAATTGCCACAAATCTTTCTGCTTTTCCCAAGTTGCATCTTCCCTAGCTTCGCCCTTCCAATGAACCAGGAACTCCGTCAAACGATTCGATCTCCATCCCCGCATTCAATGATCAAGGATTTCATCTACGTCCTTCGTGTATTCCATCACCACGGCAGGCGGGGCTCTAGCTCTTTCCACATGAACCTTTATGACATCCGCAACTAATGGCTTCAGGTAACTCACATGGAAAGTCGGGTGAGCCTTCAATCTTTCAGGGAGTTCTAACCGGTAGGCAGAGTTACCCACTCGGCGGATCACCTCGAATGGTCCATCAAAGCGCTGGACCAAACCCCTGTGTCTAGGATGCTTGATCTGCTTCAGAATCTGAGGCATCAGTTTCAGCATCACTTTGTCACCAACTTTGAACTCGAGGGGACGCCGCTTTTGGTCCGCAAACCTCTTCATTTGGTTCCTAGCTAGCTCCAAACTTTCTCTTGCTGCCTTCAACATCGCTTGACGATCCTGTACGAACCGATAGGTCACCGGACATTCACCCGTGGCCGCCTGCTTTGCAACTTCGGCCGGGGTCAAGGGCTGCCAACCCATGACCCACTCAAAGGGGCTTCGCTCAGTAGCCGAACTTTTGTGCAGGTTATAGCACATTTGCGCGGTATCAAGCAAATGAATTCAGTTCTTTTGGGAACCTGTGACATAATGCCTAAGGTATTCCTCCAAAAGTGCATTCACCCTCTCACTTTGGTCATCCGTCTGTGGCTGCTTCGTAGTAAAGAACTTCAGCTCAGAGCCCATAAGGCCGAAGAGCGTCACCCAAAACTGTCCCGTGAATCTCGTATCGTGATCACTTATCACATCACGGGGGAGTCCAAAGTAATTAACGACTTGGGCATGGAACAACCTTGCTGTCAAGTCAGCAGGGCAGTTCGAGGGTGCTGGTATAAACACAACAAATAC